>OX031007.1:204802658-204932658 GCA_943735925.1 Pollenia amentaria | reverse complement strand
TAACTAACTAACTAACTAACTA
Source organism: Pollenia amentaria (assembly GCA_943735925.1). NCBI lineage: Eukaryota > Metazoa > Arthropoda > Insecta > Diptera > Polleniidae > Pollenia > Pollenia amentaria. The sequence continues at coordinate 204,932,636 of OX031007.1, read as the reverse complement.
ACTAACTAACTAACTAACTAACTAACTAACTAACTAACTAACTAACTAACTAACTAACTAACTAACTAACTAACTAACTAACTAACTAACTAACTAACTAACTAACTAACTAACTAACTAACTAACTAACTAACTAACTAACTAACTAACTAACTAACTAACTAACTAACTAACTAACTAACTAACTAACTAACTAACTAACTAACTAACTAACTAACTAACTAACTAACTAACTAACTAACTAACTAACTAACTAACTAACTAACTAACTAACTAACTAACTAACTAACTAACTAACTAACTAACTAACTAACTAACTAACTAACTAACTAACTAACTAACTAACTAACTAACTAACTAACTAACTAACTAACTAACTAACTAACTAACTAACTAACTAACTAACTAACTAACTAACTAACTAACTAACTAACTAACTAACTAACTAACTAACTAACTAACTAACTAACTAACTAACTAACTAACTAACTAACTAACTAACTAACTAACTAACTAACTAACTAACTAACTAACTAACTAACTAACTAACTAACTAACTAACTAACTAACTAACTAACTAACTAACTAACTAACTAACTAACTAACTAACTAACTAACTAACTAACTAACTAACTAACTAACTAACTAACTAACTAACTAACTAACTAACTAACTAACTAACTAACTAACTAACTAACTAACTAACTAACTAACTAACTAACTAACTAACTAACTAACTAACTAACTAACTAACTAACTAACTAACTAACTAACTAACTAACTAACTAACTAACTAACTAACTAACTAACTAACTAACTAACTAACTAACTAACTAACTAACTAACTAACTAACTAACTAACTAACTAACTAACTAACTAACTAACTAACTAACTAACTAACTAACTAACTAACTAACTAACTAACTAACTAACTAACTAACTAACTAACTAACTAACTAACTAACTAACTAACTAACTAACTAACTAACTAACTAACTAACTAACTAACTAACTAACTAACTAACAAACAAACAAACAAACAAACAAACATTTTTACTTTGGAATTTATAGTTCACATTTGAAGTAGATTAAAGAACTGAGGTTATATTTCACTTTAATCTATTACAAAATACGACACAGTAAAGCGCATAATAAACCACGCAAACATGTCAAAATGTTACGTTTGTACAAATATTTTGTGTTGTTAATAGGGGGGTTTGCTGTTTGGACAAACATTTGGAGCAATGTTTGTAGAAATATTAAAAAATTTTAATATTTGGCAGCCATGTTGGATATTTGTCAAAATTTTGTGGTGTCTAGTGCTAAAAGTAATCATTTCAGTGAAAACTTTGCAGAGTAAAGACGTAGAAGAAGAAGCAATAAAAAAATTTTCAGCCCAAAATTTTTATTTTTTAGCAGCATAGTTTGCCCCAAAACAGATTTTTGTTTAGAGCACTCTTTACTACAAATTTTTTGTCTTTATTTTATATTTCTTTTGCATTTTAAACAAATAGCGAGCAAAATTGCCGCGGAACAATCGTCATCAGCATTCATTGAAAACAAAACAATGAAAAATTAATGTTTGTACGAAATATGATTGTGCTGTTTATTGGCAAACAGAAGCAAAAAGAAAGTGCATGTTTGCCAAGTAATTTGTATGGTTTATTATGCCCTTAAGGCTGATTACTTTAAGCCCTCTGTCAGGGCTGGAAGTGTAAGTAATTTTATGAATTTTATTTAAATTTGCTTAATTAATAATGACATTTTTTAAATTATTTATTTAAGGCCTACACGTTAAATATAATCTTGTGCCCAATAAAAGACTCTTAAAATCGTGGAGATCTGACACACAATAAGAAAGTTGTACGCAATTAAGTGAAAAAAGCCGATTTTAATTCCCATACAAAAACTGAATGTAAGAAATTTTGTGTGAAAAAAATTAATGGCGTATAACTTTCTTAATTTTTGTTGAAGTAAACAAATTTTATACATCATGTGATCGTCACAATATTATGAAATAATGTAAGAAAAAAATGTACTCTGTACCATTTACATGTACAAAACAAATTTTTTATCAGGTCAAACGTTGTCGAAATTTATGCCAATAAACAAAATAACCAAAAAATCGGTACATTTTCTAATTCATATCGGAGTTTCAAAACTTTTCCAAAGAAAATAATTTTGGTAGTTTTTCGGTGGCTGGTAAAATTTAATTTCTTTAAAATTTTAACCTTCTTTCTGACATTTTATTAGGGCACTAAAATTTAAATAAAGTTTGTTAATAAAGCAAATATCAGCTGCTGGTTTCTTCTACTTTCTATTTGTTAAAAATTATTCTATGAATTTGGTTTTTTCTTTTTATAAGAGCCTAAATCAAACTAATGTCCCCCAAAAGACCTTTACATAATATTTTTTTTTTATCAAAAAATATTCCCCTCTCATAAAGTGAGACAAAAAAGGCAACAAAAATATGCAAATATAGTTTATTTATACATATGGATGTATATAAAACAAGAACAATATACCTACATTCATAACTGAGCTACCTAAATAAGGGCGGCAAGCGTTGTTTTAAACATGAACATTCTATTTCAAATACATTTTCAATAACACAAATCGACATAGCGATTTGTCAAATAGGATTTTCCAGCCGGGTGGTACCGAATTCCCGTTCTAAAGGTTTTTTACGTGTGTTTAAGAAAATACATTTTGGTATGTCGGTTTGAGTAATGTAATCGTTAGGGACGTTACAAAAAGCGATCAACTTTTTTAAGATATTATTTTATATACATATGTAAGTATATATCTCATATGTTTTCTTATTTACAATAACATTGAAATAAATAAATTTGTGCTCTTTCATGATTTTTTAAAAACAATTTTTACCAATGATGCCCTTTTTTAACTACACGGAACACGATTTTAGCCCTTAACTAAAAACCGCGAAAACTTAGCCCTATTTTTATTTCTATTGAGCCCGTTTTTTCTTTTGGTTCGGTATGATTAATTTCTTGTTTGTTTTTCTTGCAATATCGAATTGTGAAAAATGTACGCAAAATTTAAAAACGATCAAGTGGAAATACAGTGAATGTACTGTTAACTTTTGGATTAAGGTTTTTAGTTGTAAAAATGCAGTTGGTAACAATTCATTTATAAATGCAAACCATTTGAGATATTTTTAAAACTTTATCATCGTCTTGAAATACGGGGTGATTCAAGTAGAGATACTTTTTTCAATAGCCTTTTTTTGACATATCACGTGTGAGTCGTGTCATGCTGTCATGTTATTTTTGTTTAGTACTGTTTGGTATTTCATAATAGAAAGACTTACGCCCGAACAACGTTTACAAATCGTTCAACTTTATTACGAAAATTCACGTTCTGTGAGGAATGTGTTTCATGCACTTCGCTTAACTTATGGTCAACATAATCGGCCTACTGAGCGTACCAATCGAAACACCATCACCCATTTTGAGGCCCAGCATTCATTATTGGATAATATTCGGCCGAATAGACCACGTCCAGCACGGTGTAAAGAAAATATAGCGGCCGTAGCTGAGAGTGTACACGAAGACCGTGGAGAGTCGAATCGGCGCCGTTCGCAGCAACTCGGACCGTTATCGTGCCTTGATAACCGACTATTTGATGCCTGAAAATGAAGCTCGTCATCTTGGCGACATTGGTTTCAGCAAGACGGCGCCACTTACCACACATCGCATCTATCAATGGATTTATTGAGAGAACACTTCGGTGAGCACATAATTTCACGTTTTGGGCCGGTCAATTGACCACCAAGATCGTGTGATATCACACCGTTAGACTTTTTCCTGTGGGGTATGTAAAGTCTAAAGTTTATGCGGACAAACCCGCTTCGATTCAGGCCTTGGATGACAACATCGCGCGTGTCATTCGCCAGTTACCAGTCGAAATGCTCGAACGAGTCATCGAAAATTAGCCTCAACGGATGGACCACCTGCGATGTAGCAACGGCCAACATTTGATAGACATAATCTTCAAAAAATAAATGCCAAATAATGTTCTTTCAAATGATAATAAACATTCCACAATAAATTAGAATTTTCTGTGTTTTTTTCTTTAAAAAAGTAGGGAACTTCGAAATGGATCACGCTTTAAATCAAAATATTTATGAAAGGAACTCAACTTCGTTCATATGACCACCGCGGGCACGTCGGCAGCGGTCGATTCTTTGGACCCAATTTTCGATGACTCGTTCACGCATTTCGGCCGTAACGGCCGCTATTTCACGTTCCATGCTGGCTCTGAGTTCTTCCAACGTCGTCGGCTTGTTGTCATAGACCAATGATTTAACGTAGCCCCAAAGAAAAAAGTCTAGAAGCGTTAACTTGCACGTATGAAGCGGCCTATTGATTAGTGCATTTCTTGAGATAAAGGGCATAATAAACCCCACAAATAGCTTGGAAAACATGTCAAAATTGTACGTTTGTACAAATATTTTGTGTTGTTAATTGGGGTGTTCGCTCTTTGAACAAACATTTGAAGCAATGTTTGCATATATATTTAAAAATTTTAATAATTGGCAGACATGTGGGATATTTGTCAAACTTTTTGTGGTGTCTAGTGCTAAAAGTAATCATTTCAGCAAAAACTTTGCAGAGTAAAGACGTAGAAGAAGCAGCAATAAAATCAATTTCAGCCCTAAATTAAAATTTCTTAGCAGCATTATTTGCCACCTCAACAGCTCGTTGTTCAGAGCACTCTTTACTCCAAATTTTTTTTTGTTATCTATATTACATCTCAGTTTTAAACAAATAGTGAGCAAAATTGCCGCAGCACTATCGTCGCCTGCATTCATAGAAAACAAAACAAAAATGAGAAATTAATGTTTGTACAAAATATGCTTGTGTTGTTTATTGGTGAACACAAAACGGGAACAAAGTGTGTGTTTGTCAAGCCATTTGTGGGCTTTATTTTGCCCTTACCACGCTCACCAAACTTACTCTTCAATAAACCGATTATAACGTGTGCTGTGTGGCTTGTGGCATCGTCCTGTTAAAACCACATGTCGTCCAAGTCCATGTTGTCCAATTTGAGCCAAAAATAATCGGTAATCATGGCGCGATAATGATCGCCATTTACAGTAACGATCGTTGTTGTCGACGAAAAAATATGGCCCAATGACGCCACCGGCATGCAAACCGTACCAAATAGTTATGTTTTGTGGTTGAAGTGGTGATTGATGAAGCACATGTGGATTTTCATCAAGCCAATAACGCTAATTTTGCTTATTGTCGAACCCATTGAGCCAGAAATGAGCTTCGTCACTGAATATGATTTTGCGATGAATTCATCATCTTGGCGCATTTATAATTTGCATACGTTATTCGTTCGTGATGAAAATGTTGAGTGTACTGAAAAAAGGAAAGCAACAGTTAGATGATCAGTGTAAGAGTGCGTTCACAAATTAAATTCAAAATTGTCAAGTACCTATTGCAAAACCCGATATATCCGTAATAAGACGCTGAACTTGAGAGACATTTTTAGTATGATGATATATTTAAAAATAATATATTGAAAACATTTACATACTTCATATAAAATATAGTCTTAGCCCTAGAAAACAAACGGTGTTCAATTTTAGGTTTAAACTAATGCCACGTTAATATTACGTACTATGGAATTTATCCTAAAGCGCTTCAGTTAATGGGGTTATTTCTGTACTTTTTGTTTTATTTTTACTTGTTTCTTTTAAAATAATAAAAATTAAAATTTTAATTAAAACCCATTAATAGTTCAATAAAATAACCCCAATACTAATAATTAAATATTCAATTATTATTCATATTTAGATAAACAAAATAATTTTTAAAGTGAAAAAAATGTCATATTAGTGATCAAATCATTGCTGTACTGGCTTCAGTTGTATCATATTTTTTTTTTATTTTTTTGTTTAAAATTTTTGATGTTTTACCTAAAAACATTTTTTTTTAGCCATTTTTATATGTCATGTTAAAGTACTAAGTTTTCTTAATTTAGCCCTTTTGGGCCCGGTTTTCAAATGTCTACGTGTTTAGTGCCCCAATTGTTGGCATCACTAGCTCTTGCTTTCAAAACTTGCAAAAACGTTTGCTTTTTACGCATTTTTTTTTTTTGTAATTTTTTAATGTTTTTAGCCTGTTCATTTGTAACCCACCTAATACTTTTATGTTGTTCTATTAATGCATCCTTATTCTGCCCTAGAGTGAGAAAGAACCTCAAGAGATATAAGTGGGAATTAAGAGTTTAAGAAAAAAGAGCTAAATATAAACTAAAGAAATACAACAGAATTTTTTTTAACAAAAATTATAAATATATGCACAAGAGAACACCTTGATACACAGAGTTGCCAGATGTAAGTCCATAGTCGGTTTAAATAAATAAAATTAAAAGAAAAAAAAAATGTATAATTTTTTGAATACACAACAAGACGTAGTGGCAGTTACAAAAATATTTTTTAGGAAACTGCAAAAAGACTTGAGCTACGGTCGCATTTATTAAATATTTGACCAAAGAATCATAACCACTACTTTCGTTAATAGTTAGTGAAATTTAACATAGTCCCCATTATACTGCAGACCAGCTTAATTTAGCATTAACAATTTTTATTTAGCTGCAAAATCTTTATTAGCACTTGGCAATATATTTGGCATTTTGAGAAAATGTTTTTAGCTTTTTTAGGCATTATGTTAAAAAAATAGTTTTATTGATTTTACTTAAATGTTTTTATAAATTATAATACATTTTGGATAAAAATGGATAATTATTGTGTTTAGAAGCAATTTACCTGTCTTGTAAAAAAATATAGAATATTCAGGGAATATTAGAAATGCCCTCATATTTATGATTGTTAATATTATATATTAACAATATAAAAGTGCAAACATCTTTCATATTAACAATATAAAAGTGCAAACATCTTTCACTTTTGAAAAATTTGCTTCAAATAAATATGAAATTAAACAATAATAATTTTAAAACTTCAACTTTTCTTAAACTATAAGAAATAATATAATCAAAAAAGTTTTATATAGCATAGAATTAAAATGGTTTAAATTTTGCATGTATTAGGTGTTTGCTGACCCTTAAACTTGAAATTGAATATTAGCTACCTGAGGTAAATATTTGTATGAATATGTATAATATTTTACCAAAATCTACTTTAATAAGCTTTCTAATGCATGTAATGATGTTCAAATGCATTTAGAACTGCTTGAGTTTGCGGCAAATAACTAAATCAAGATTTTTTCATTTAATTGGAAAAAAGGCATTTTGCCTAAAATAATGAAAAACGATTTGGGAGACCACTTCCCTCCCGTTCATCAATATTTAAGTGTTATACACCAAAATTCTTGGTTTTTATAGTAGATAAAGAAAATTGTTTATGAAGGAATTTCGAAAAAAAGACAAGTGAGACGGTCTACTGAGCATCCCTACATGAGTCTCATACGATTGCTGACATGCTTTGTGAAGGACTCGTTAGATAATATTTACAAACATCTCAAACGATTCACTCTACAATTAATATAAGCGTCTTTCGCTGAGTGGTAGAAGTATCTCACAGAGAAATCAGTTTGTGTAACAGTTTCTCGCGTGCGAGGAATCTGCCACGATTAAAAAATGAGCTCGACAACCAAAAACGATCTTCATGATAATTCCAGTAGATGTAGTAGAAACATTTAAGATTGTCTCTAGTCACCAAATTCATAGAATCAAGCAAACGATTTGTTGATTTTGCACCTTTAACCAAAATGATTATATTAAAAGTAATAATAATAATTTTAAAAATGGAAATTTTTTTTTTTTAATAAAGGATATTTTTAATTTTAATTAAAGAATTGATCAAAAAACTTTGCCGTTTCAAAAAATGTGTTAATTGTTTAAATTAAATATAGCTCAGGATTTATTTTATTTAAAACGAAAAAAATCAATTAAGAATTTTTGTTATTTAATAACTATTTTAATTAAATATTTATTTCTAAACAACTAAAATGTTAATTAAATCAGAATTATATCTTAAATTTTCTTTCAATGGATTCAATTATCACATTTAAAGCAACTTAATTGTTAATTAACTCAAAAATATATTTTTAATTTTAAGAGGTAGTATTCGGTCCTACTTTCAAGAAAATAAATAAAATTAACTGCCTGTTCAACAAATTTTGAAATTTTGGTTTTGTTTTAAATGTAATTTTCTATGCAAACGTTAATGTTCGAAATCGATAAACAGGCAGTAAATTAATGTTTAAAACATTTGAGGAACTCTGGGCATCTAAAAGACAGCTTTTGTTTAGGTTAACCCACATACAACAACTGTCGAAAAACAAATAAAACTGAATACTATGAACTCTGTTTCTTACGCAGTGACATAAGAGAAAAATATTACATGCTCATCTGGCAACACTTTTTAATAATAACGTACGGACGAGTACAACAAAAAAGAGATATACTTTAACTCGTTCAAACATGCACTCATGTTTTTACAGTAAAAAGTTTTAATAACATTGCCAGAGGTGATACAATTGTTAAAAAGAGAAATCTCTTCTAAAATTTTACTTTCATTGCTTTGAAAGAGTTTTAAAGTTACCCGTAAAATTAACATGTGAGAGTGGTGTTGATGAGGGGGTATCATAAGTTAGCAGGGGAGTTCGAGAATTAAGTTAAAGTTATGATGCGGTAATCTGAGTTTAAGTGAACTCATTTTGGTTTTTAAAGTGTACACTGTCACACAAATCTTACGCATTTTTTAAAGAAAAAAAAAAACAACCCTGTCATGATGTTGTTATTTTTTTTTGTTTTTGAAAATTTTCAAACAATAATTAGATCAAGTACTTTAGACTTGAGGGATAGTGTAAAATGGCCTTAAGCTTTATTTGTCATAAAAGAAATTAATGTAGCAGAAGTTTTAAAAAAATCTACATATATTTCAGAGCAACAATTTCCAGGAAATTTTAAGGGAATAATCTTGTTTACTCGTCCATTAAATTTTTTTACACATATGTGTATATACATAAAGAAAATTTCTAAAAGTCCAAAAAAATTTTATGTTTTCAAAAGTCGATTTAAACTCTCTAGACCCTTTTTAACCAAAATCAAATCCAGAAGCTCAAAATAACCACCAATTTTATTATTGATCGTCAAAAATTCTTAACTCCTAATTTGTTTTTTTTTTCAAAGGACGTTTTCTTGTTGTTATATTCTCATATCCTTTTGCATAATATGCCTCAAGAGAATTTCCTTTTGTTGCAATAAAAACAAAAAAAAAATTTTCCTTTAATGTGTGTTTTTTTGCATATTCCTGCTGAGGTTTAAAATGAAAGTCATAAAAAAATATATCAAGTGTTGGTCCCCCCACATACTAATTCGTATCAAGGACATTTTTTGACAATTTATATGTAAAAAAATTTTATAAAATAGAGAGTAAGCAAAATATATACAAAAAATAACAAAGAGTATGTAAGTTGAAAAGTTCCGTTGGGGTCTTTTTTCTGCTTTTGTCATACATTTCTTTATTTCTTTTTTTACTTACTTCATTCATTTCTTCCTTCCTGTGTTGCTTTGGTCTTTTTGTTTTCGTTTACATGGTAAATTCCTTTTTGTCATGCATTTTGCTATCGAATGTATGTGGGTGGGTGTGTTGTATTGTGTATTTAATAAGATTTGACTAAGCCAATTACCATCCTGAATGGTGTGTGAATTGTGTCGAGACAGTCAAGAAATCTCTTATGTATTTAAAAAAAAAATTCAAATGGAAATATTTTTTGTTGAGATGCTGTTATTTTTATTGTCCTTTGATTTTGTTTTTTCGTACAAAATACAATAGACAAATTTAAAACAACTGAGAAAAGTGAGCAATACAAATGAACGAACAAGTTGGTATTCATGACATAGAAAACAAGTAGGAAAGTATCACATGATCTAGCCACGAGCATGTGATACCCTACATCACAGTTTTAAGAAATAAATATTTCAATTTAGGACTTACCATTACAACAATTTTCCACGATATAGTAAAGATATTCAGCCATGTCACAGAGTACAATTCTTTTCGGAAACGGAATTCATTCCGTATTTTGGTGCTTCAGAAAATTACGAAAAAAATTTGCGGAATGAAACCAGTTTTTTTAATGAAAGCAATGGGAGTTTTCTGTATCTTTAAGGCCAAATAACTATTAATATAAACTTTCTATCAATAAACAAATATGTTTTCTTTGGTTCCGAAAAGAATCATTCCGAACGGAATCTGTGACACGGCTGATTATAAAAGATACTTTGCTAACTTTTGTATCACTTGCTATTATTTAAAGGTCATTTGAAGCATAAAAAGCAATTTTTAGGAGCGGGAGAAATGGTGACAATGGACCGATTCCAATAAAATTTCATGACAATGGCGTAGTGATTAACGCATCTAAGACAATAATTATGCATATTAGGCCACCTCATCTCACCAAAAGGGAAACAAATATAATATTCCATGATTTTCAATTTCTTTACAATATGACCAATACCGTTTACAAGGAAACCTGCAAGATCACAATAGAGTTCGTTAAAATGTACAAATATCTAGGTATAGACGTTGTCGAAAATTTTAAATGGTTAGCCCACATACAACAACTGTCGAAAAAACTTCGAAAAGCCGCATACAGTTTTTACCATTTAGGTAATTGCTCACCTTTGGATGTACTTAAGCAGGCATATTTCGCGTTATGCGAGTCGTATATTAGACACGGGATTACAGCATGGGGGAGTGCAACATATGGCAGATCTACGCAGCAAATCCAAAATCAAATTTTAAAAATATTGTTAAAAAAAATAAGCAGCACAACCAACAATTTCAAACAGAACTCGTATATGAAACCGTAAACAACATATCTAACAACGTATCAAATACCAACCATTCTAACAACACAAACAACAATAACAAACCTTATGTATTTTCCTGCACAGTCACCACAACCGAAGTTAGTACCAGTGTTTAAATTGCTTGCTTTAAAATAGCAACAGTCGCACATTTTTGCTTTGTTTACATTTTTTGCAGCAAATTAAAAAACTGTGTGTCTAAGTGTTTACTTAACTCTTTGATAACGAGTCAGCAAAAGCAAAAAAGCAAAAGCAAAACAAAGAGAGTAAATAATTTGTTTAAACTCGCTATGTGCATGTACTCTGCTTAATCTGTCAGCAAAGAAGCCACTTAAGAAAACAAATTTTCTGTTGCTGTAAGTATTAAGTTTTTGATTGTTTTTTTTTTGCTTTTGATGCGCTTAAAGTCAGCAAGTTAACTTCTTTGCTGTTGCTGTCGAATTTGTTTCGAATTTTTTTGGTATTTTGCGTTTTTTTTTTTTAATAAATAGGTACATACATACGTAAATGAAACTACACGTTTTTTTAAACTAATTTGTTTATTTTGTGTTATGTAATTATGTATATATTCTAGGAAACTAACGCCTGCAACAGCAAGCAACAGCAATGAAGTAAAAAACAGCAAAGAAGTTAATACTCGCTGAATTTAAGCACATCAATTTACAGTTAAGCCAAAGCAAAAAAAAAAATAAACAAAAACTTATTACTTACAGCAACAGCAATTTTTTTTTTCAAGTGGTTGCTTGGCTGGCTTTTTAAGCTGAGAACATAAACATGGTGAGAATAAATAAATTATTTACTCTCACTTTTTCTGCGTTTGCTTTTGCTTTTTGCTTTTGCTGTGTTCTTTTTCTTAAGTTAAGTTAAGCAATTACAAAAACATTAAAAATAGTCAAGCATTTTTAAACACTGGTTAGTACAGTTAACAATAACTCGCCTACCATTGAAACAAATAATTGAAGCAATAACACATACAACATCAACAACACATACAATGTCACCAACAACATCACAAACACTAACAATACTATCGTCAGTATAAACACCGCAAGTAACTACACTACAAGTAGCATGCTAACAACAAACAACAACATTTATACTAATAACGTCTATCTAAACACCAAAAACAAACTCTAACAACATTGCAGCTATCTGAAAGTATTAAATTTAAAAAGTCTCTACCACAATATTCTAGTCAACGAATTATACTACGATCCTCGGTTTTTGAAACCAATAGATAATACATACAACATACGGCATCGATCAAAAGGAAGATTCAAAGTCCAACGACACAAAAACAACTATGGAAAAAACTCATTGAGTACCACACTTCCAAATATCTTCAATATATTTTCAGTATCAAAGAAAGTCATATTTAAAAAAACATTTTATTAAATCGCAATGAAAAAACAATAAATATTTTAATAATTAATTATATTTATAAACTGAAATGTAAATTTTATTTTTATATCCTGCAGATAAGCCAAATGGCTTCGCGGGATTAGATATAAGATCCATAATGTTTATAAAGAAAATTTAAATAAAAAATTGAAGAAAAAAAAGTTCTAGTTCAGTTGTAGTTCAGTTCTAGTTCAGCTCTAGTTCAGCTATAGTTCAGCTCTAGTTCAGTTCTAGTTCAGTTTTAGTTCAGTTCTAGTTCAGTTCTAGCTCAGTTCTAGTTCAGTTCTAGTTCAGTTCTAGTTCAGTTCTAGTTCAGTTCTAGTTCAGTTCTAGTTCAGTTCTAGTTCAGTTCTAGTTCAGTTCTAGTTCAGTTCTAGTGTAGTTCTAGTTCAGTTCTAGTTCAGTTCTAGTTCAGTTCTAGTTCAGTTCTAGTTCAGCTCTAGTTCAGTTCTAGTTCAGTTCTAGTTAAGCTCTAGTTCAGTTCTAGTTCAGTTCTAGTTCAGTTTTAGTTCAGTTCTAGTTCAGTTCTAGTTCAGTTCTAGTTCAGTTCTAGTTCAGTTCTAGTTCAGTTCTAGTTCAGTTTTGGTTCAGTTCTAGTTCAGTTTTTTTTCAGGCTTTAGTTTAGTTGACATCAGAGATCAACAGTGATTAGCATACTTTATGTTTTCCTGTACTGTAGTCTCGGAAATATTACATAGATTGTACGTAATTGTTTATCGTTAATGATAACATGGTAGCGAAACAATGACACATGCTAATCATGGCAATCTTTTCTTAATAATCTTGTTGTTGCATTAAAACTGGTGGGTTTGAAAAGAAAAAATATACATTATTGTAAAAATTATGTTCAACTACAAGCATTATATTCAAATAATGTTTATTTGTCGATTCTTTATAAAATCATCTTTAAGATAGAATAAAAAGTTAATATACGCATGGGGAGCGAAAAGCAAAAAGTAAGTTTTTCTTTAATATGTATAATCTATATTTTCGTTACACAATATGGTTGGTTGTTTTCTATTAATAGAAGATATTTTTATTAAGGATTTTTACTTCCCTTTTGTTAGTAAATTTATATTTAAAATTGCAGTCATTAAGTTGAGAGTGTTTTTGTAAAGATGAAATAAGAATATTATATTGTCTAAAGAAATATTAAAACGAATTGTTTTAAGAAAGATAATTATTGTTTTTATTAGAAGATAGATCTGTTATTTAAGCACAAATGCATTCCGATCTCTATTCTCTTAAGGTGGTCAGAAGTTTTTTTTATCTGTACTGAATAAATGGGTAGATACATTTAATTTTTTTTTTGTATTAATAGTCAAAATAATTTAAAAATGTTCTATTGTACAATATGTTACTCTGTGTTATTTTAAATCTTTTGTCTTGTTACACATATTAACTATAATATAAAATAATAATAATAAATAATAAATACTAATAATAATTATTCCTATGTCACATTTTTTCTCTAAGTTTTTTTTAATTAATAAAAATTAAAAAGCAACCAATTTTTAAAAGTTCTTAATGTTTTTTCTCTCTTTCTTTCATATATTACCTGTTTAATGTTTTGCTTCAAGTTATCAGTTTTCCATGACATTCTGTAAATGGCATTTTATTTGTTTATTTTCTTAATTATATGTAAGTCTTTATTAATTTATGACCAACCATGAGGTTTGCAAGGAATTTATTTTTTTATTTAGAAATAAATTCTTGGTAATTTATTTATTGTGGTAATTAATTTGATATTTAAGACAAAACAACTCTCACAGACAATAAAATACAATTTATGCAAAAGACTGAAAGTTAAATTGTTTCTTAACAATTCAATAAAATAACCAAAATGTTTGTTTTTCTTTATTAAATTAATTTATTTACGTAAATATTTTATTAAACTATTTGCTCATAATTTATTTAATAACAAAAGAAAAAATAATAATAAAAATAGATATTTAATAAACTGTAAATAAAACAAGATATAGTGCTATATTCGGCTCTGCCGAATCTTTGATACCCTCCACCGACAGGAGTGGGCATATATCTTATTAACTAAGCTTCACAAAAACGAACGTCAGCTTTAAAATTAGTTGCGGTTTCGACCTATATTAAATTATTGACCGACAATAAGAAAGTTGGCTTGAGTAAAATATCATGATTTGTTACAGTTTTAGCCGAACTAAAATGATTTTTACGAGGGCAATTTGTATTGGACCTATGGTAAATTTTGGACCCATCATCCCAAAATTCTGAAGACTGATTTCTGGTATTACAAAAAAAAAAAAATTAGAATAAATTTCAATACATCAGTGTAATTAGTTTTAGCGTTAAAAGTGAATTTCACAAAATTTCATGATATTTTTTCTGACCATATGAATCTAAGTTGGCAGACATTTTACTGCTTTAGAAAATAAAAAGTCGAATTTCTATTTTCCAAAGTGGCTTTATTTGGTTTTGGGCAATAAACTGTTTTCCGAGAGTAGGGTTTATATGGGGCCTAGGTTGAATTATGGACCGATCTTCACGAAATTTGGCAGTGTGATTTATTGTCCTACAAAACTGTGGCGTACCGAATTTCATTATCGCTATATTTATTACGGGTTAAGGCGTACTAAACTATTTACCGGGAATAGGGTTTATATTGGACCTAGTGTAAATTATGGACCGATCTGCAAAAAATTTTACCGAGTGATTTCTGATCCTATAAAACTGTACCGTACCGAATTTAATTATGATAGCATTATTTATTACGGTTTAGAGTGTACTAAACTATTTTCCGCGAGTAGGGTTTACAAGGGGCCCATGGTCAATTATGGACCCATCTACACGAAATGTAACAGTCGTGTACATCGAATTCGTGCAAAATTTTATATCATTCCGTGCACTATTCCACCATGTATGTTGGTTTTTGTATCAAATTTATCAATTTTTTTAAGGTGGTGGTTCCGCATTTTGATTCATAGATTTGATCGTACTGAGCCGATGTTGCTGGATTTCAATCCCAAACTGTTTAGGATAACTAAAAGCAATTTGATACCAAGTTTGTTTCTTTTGCGTTTTTTGAAAGTGAGCGTGTTTTCAACAGACAAACAGACGGACAGACATACGGACATGGCTAAATCGACGTACAATTACTCAAGGAACCAGAATATATGGAGGGTATAAAAAATTTATCCAACAAATTTTATATTTCGACTGTCTTTGAAATTAGGAGATCATAACACATCAAAAAAAATATAGTGGTCACCAAAGGCCATGACAAAAGTTCAAATTTGTTGCTTAGTGTTATGAATGGATCCTCACGAACTTTGATAGCATCCTTTCTAGAATTCTGAAACTATGATAGACCAAATTGCATAATTCGTTACGGCTTACGCCGTACGAAAGGGTTTCCGAATTTTCATCGAGCATATCGTTAATTACGGACCGACCTACACAAGACCCTGTAAACCTCAGGCCACAAAATTCATGTTGGCATGGGGTATTGTGCATATCTACATACATTTGTATGAACTTATGTACATATGTACATATGTATATTTGCTTCGAAGTAAATAAGTAGCATGTGTATTCTCTAAGTTACAGTATAACGAACGAGCAAATACTTGCAAATCTCCTTTTTAATAATAAATTTTTTTTATAACTGGAGTTTTTGTTAGATCTGTTTTACCAGTCTGTCAAGGAACTGATTTACTAAAACCACATTCACCAGGGTTAATTAAGTCTAATCTTCTTTCTTTTACAATTACCA
This sequence comes from Pollenia amentaria, assembly GCA_943735925.1. Classification (NCBI taxonomy): domain Eukaryota; kingdom Metazoa; phylum Arthropoda; class Insecta; order Diptera; family Polleniidae; genus Pollenia; species Pollenia amentaria. The sequence goes on along the minus strand of OX031007.1, from coordinate 204,916,611 downwards.
TTCGTTTTAAGTAATCTATATTGTAACGGTATCCCAACTTCAATTTTGTTATTGTCTTCTTATATTTAAATGAAACGAAAAAGGAAACCCCAATTAAAACAAAAATTATTTAATACTCGTTCATTTAAAAGTCGGCCGTTGTCGTTGAAAGTCCAATTTTAATCAAACGCCTCCTTTTTTTTACGTTGTCCGGGAATATAAAAAAAATATTTGACCTGTTTTGTAAAAAAAAATACTTTTTTACTATTTTATTTAAAATAATTGTGTCTTTAGTGAGTGCACATTGTGTAAATGAATTGTGAACTATTTATTAAAAATTCTGGACTCTAAAATACTAAATTAAACATTTAAAAACGTTTAGTGTGACCCCTGTCAAGTGTTAAGCGTTAAATTAAATTAAAAGTAAATAAAAATAAAAATTTATATTTAAAAAATATAAAAAAAACTACTTTTAAATTAATAAATATATTGCGTGAAATATATAAACTATTGAATTTTGACTTAATTGTTTAACGTAGTTAATTTATTGCTTTATATTGTGTATATTTCTGGAAACTATAAATTTTGTACAAAATAGAATTAAATAATTAAACGGAAAAACGTGGTTAAATTCGCAAATAAAATCGGACAAAATGTTTAATAGTAGCACAGCTGGTTTTCTGGGGAATCGTCGTTTAATCTTTGATTTTGCACAAAAACGTGACCTGTACATGGAGTAAGTTGAGAACAATGTAGATTTTAAATATTTAATTCTGAAATAAATTTTAATTTTTGCCGATGTATAACAGTTATTTAGTATGTACGTATTACAAAAAAAATTCTTATTTTAATCAAATAAAACTTTAATATGGCAATACTATTTAATAGTGCTCTGCTGAGCATGAGAGGAAGGTCTTCATTCTGCCTGTTTTTTTTTCAAATAAGAATAAAAAATTTCGTTTGGAAATTTACATTAAAACAACAATAAAAAAAAACAACTCAAATTTGTTTTTGTTTTCAATATAAATTTCTTTACAAAAATTGTTATTTTTATTTCAAAAGCAGGCAGTTAGTGAAGTATTACAACACAGAGCTGGAAAGTTCAATACAGTTGTAAATTTAATGATTTTTAAAACTTTAATGGCCAATTTCACCAATAAGGTTTAAATAATAATTAATTTCTGTTTAAAATTCGTTTTTAAGTCAAATAAAATTAAAATTATATAAAAAATATATTTGAATATAATATTAATTTGTAAAATTTGCCAAAAGCGTTTTTAATCCAACAAAACAGAAAACCGCAATATTTTACAAATAATGACACCGCTTGAACAATTTATTTTTTGATGAATTATGAAATGATTATTTTGTAACACTTTTCGATCTATTATCAAAAAACTTAATTATTAAATTAAAACATATCTTAATTTCTATCTTATTTTTGACGAAATTGGTTCCCTAAAGTGAAAATTTTCAAAAAAATTAAAAAAAAACTGCAAGGCAATAATGCGCATTAATTACTTAAATTATTAAGAATATAAGACAACAAAACAGAAATATGTATGTTCATATATTGAAATATAATATATTGAAAAGCCATTTAAATCTACTAGACCATTAAATAAATTAAAAAAGAGCAAACGATAAAAGAATAGAAAGTAAAAGAAACTAAGAGCAACAAGTGCAGAGATGGACAGGTTACCACGTATAAATACTTTTTACACAAAAGGTCACTTTTTATACAAAAAGTCACTTTTTACACAAAAGGTCACTTTTTATACAAAAAGTCACTTTTTACACAAATACACTTTTTACCCAAAAATCCACTTTTACACAAAAGGCCACTTTTACACAAAAAGTTACTGTTTACACAAAAGGTCACTTTTACACAATAAGTTACTTTTTACACAAAAAGTAACTTTTTACACAAAAAGTAACTTTTTACACAAAAAGTAAATTTTTACACAAAAAGTAACTTTTTACACAAAAAGTAAATTTTTACACAAAAAGTAAATTTTTACACAAAAAGTCACTTTTTACACACTAAGTAACTTTTTACACAAAAAGTAACTTCTAACACACAAAGTCACTTTTTACACAAAGTCACTTTTTACACAAAAAGTCACTTTTAACACAAAAATTCACTTTTAACACAGAAAGTCACTTTTTGCACAAAGTCATTTTTAACACAAAAAGTTACTTATGACAAATAGTCACTTTTTTACACAAAAAGTCACTTTCAACTCAAAAATTCACTTTTACACAGAAAGTCACTTTTGACACAAAAAATCACTATTTACACAAAAATTATTTGTATAATCGCAGAACCCAGTAACAACGTAAAACAAATCTACCAAACTCTTTTTTTCATTAACTCGTCGTTCTTCTGCAGGTTTTGTTTCTCTTTCAGGTTTCATTCTTTTCTCGAAAACAATAATTATAAAAGCACTAAAAATAACAAAAGCAATAGAAATGGCAAGGACTACAATAATGACTCTGATGAGCTTGATGAAGATAATGATGGACCAATATCAGAATAATAATGAAAGCATAAATACAAATAAAGAAAAGAGTACAAAAATCAAACAATAAAGAAAAGAGTAAAAAAATCAAACAAAAAGTATGTAAAAAAAAATCGAAGTGCTGATACAATGGTCACTGTGCTTAATGGAAAAAGGGGAAAATTGAAAGGAATTGATAACTTAAAATTGATTAATTTTTCTTTGGATTCATTTCGTAGTAGTTGAAAACTGTTTATTGTATGAAGTTTCATTAAAAATCACATAAATATTTTTGTAAAAAAGCTTAACTTTTTTCCTTGTTATAGCCTTGTTCACTCATATTTGTGCTTCCTACTCAGTCTCGCTTTTCAAAATTATGGCTATTATGACAGTTCGCCATTGATGATTATTGTCCATACATGTAGTGTCCACCCAGACTCTGAACACTTTGTTAACACCCTACTGCGAGATACATATATCAAGACTTTCCTTTTTAGCTGAGTTACTGTGTTTTTTAATGGAAACGAACACTAGCAATTTTAATGGCAATTTATTTATTTATACGTATTTATCCCGCTTTACTTCTTGGATAGGTTACCTGACCTGTTGTATTATCATGCTCTGGCAATGGAGATTTCTGTTTTTTACAGTTTGAATGTTTTTTTTTCATTTTTTTTCTTTCCTTATATCTCGTCATCATCAATGTGTTCCTTTTTCGTTGTAGCATGTTTCAACACAGTGAGTTATCATTATTATTTAATATTTATTTACACCCTACTGCTTCACTACCCTACAAGGCAGGCCAAGTTAGCGGTTTTATATTCAAAAATTTATATTAATAAAATCACTTTTCGCTAATAATCACACAATTATTCTTTTCACAAAAAAGTCACTTTTTACGACCGTCACTTAAACAAAAGACTTTCACCACATAATATTTTTTTCCACAAAGTGACTTTTAAAAATAATTTTAACACAAAATTCGAAAATTAAATGTTATTAACAAAAGTACTTTTTACATACATAAAAGTCTCCCAAGAATTAAACGGTTTTGCATAATTTCTGGCAAATTTATTGTGCTTTTATATATTTTTTTAATAAACAAATATTATTGCGGTTTACTCATTTTACTTTAGTTTACATCACTTTTCTTGTTTGCTGTTTTTTTAACAACTCCGATAAAAACTCTTTACAACATAACAATTTATGAACCAAACATGCATTCTCACATACGTTACGTTTTTTACTTTTTGTTTAATTCTCTTTATATTTCTTTTAACATCATCTCATGCTATATCTTATTGTTGTTTTGCTCTTTCTCTTTTTCCAGTACATTTGGTATGAGTGATAAAAGTAGTACAACCAATAGCCTACCGAATAGTCCTATACATAGTAACAACAATAATACGTCGCTGCTGAATAACAACAATACCAGCCTTTGTAATCACAACATACCCAGCAACAACATTATCAGCCCCAATAACAACAGCAGCAATCCCAACAATAATAACAACAATATATGCAGTGCCAATCGAAATGTTGTCGACAATGACTCTTGTTTTCGCATGGACGCCGATACACCATACGGCGAAAAGGAGCCAGATCCAGATAATATTAAAATGTTTGTTGGCCAGGTGCCAAAATCTATGGATGAGGCTCAACTACGCGAAATGTTTGAAGAATACGGTCCCGTACATTCAATAAATGTATTAAGGGATAAAGCGACCGGAATCAGTAAAGGTGAGTGTTAAATAGAATTTGTTGTAAAAGGGTTGTGGGCTGTGGGTGTTTTTTAACGAGTATAAGAAACAATGTATCAAGTGATTGAGTTTTTGGTTTGGGTAAAGCAGTTGGTGGTAATTGTAATTTATTGTTTTTGTTTAAGGTAAAACAAGAGAAATTACAAAACTAAGAAGAGAAATGTGAAAAAATTATTTATGAAAACAAACATTGGACAGGATTACCGTTTGGCCGACTAAAGTCGCAATTTTACCCTTTTTTAAGCGGTCTGTGATTTTTTGTAAGAGTTTTTTATCACCGACTTTTGCAAGTTTTGCAAAAATAAAAAATACAGTAGTAATAAGGGATTTCTTGAAATCGCTTGAAATTCCTTTATTTTGCAAATGGGCAAAAATAGCAATTGCGAAGCTCGTTTCATTAAGCGCGTTTTTAGCTTTAGTGTAATTTTTAAAAATTAAAGTAAATTTTTTAGAGACGAGAATACAAAAATAAATCAAAAAGAAAAAAAAAAATATATAAAAAAGTTAAAATTTGTGTCTAAAAAGTGAAATTTGTGCTTAAAAATATCTAAGGAAAGCCAAAAGACTAATTTGCTCAGATTATTTCAAGAATTTGTTGTTTTTATTGTTGAATTTTTCGGTGAAAACGAACGCCAAAATTGCTGGGCAAATTTACGAAATTTGTGTTTATGAATTCTCATACAAATGTCGACAGTTAATTTGAGAGGTTGTAAAAATACACAGTTTGCACATATTGCGAGACTTTTAAGCGATATCATGAAGACCCTTAAAGTAAAAGAGGCTTCCGAAAACAAAAAAATGCAACTGACTGTTTTGTTTAAATTTGTTTTGTTATGCTTTTTATTAATAAGAAATGTTAAAAAAAAGATGTGCGACTTTTATTTTGTCAAACGACTTTTTTGTGCGATTTTATTTTTATGAAACGATCTTTAGTGCGACTTTTCAAAAAATCCTAGCGGTAACCCCGACACTGGATGAGAATTGCAGGCCAAATTGAGTTTAATGTCTGTAAAAAGTTATTTGTGATTTTTAATTAAAAAGTAATTCGTTTTATTTACTTTAATAATATTTTCATAATTTAGGAATTGAGTGACTTAAAAACTAAATTTCGTTCAAATGGATCAAATCTACTGTAAATAGTAAATTTTTGCTAAAATTTACTCTAAATAACTTTAAATTTTAGCAAAATGTTATAGTAATTAGTATTGTGGTTATTTTTATTGAACTGGTTTTAGTCCAAATTTTGATATTTGAATCAGTACATTGATTTTAATTTTCATTAAATTATTTTTATGAAGAAAGGACTTTTACAACATGAAATGAATTAAAATTTATTGATAATTTTTCATTCTTGACTGAGCTGGGAATTGAACCCAGGTTTTCACTGACAGGTTTCCCTGACTAGTCTCGGTTGTAACCACACAATCTCTTCAGAGGGGTTTGCCGTTTTGCTCTCACCGCAATTGACGACGGATGACGCCAATAGTCAAACATCAATCTTTAAACCAAATGATATTTTACCTTGGTAGATCGAAATTTGCTTTGACTAAATGATTACCTATTTGTTTTTCATTTCGTGCTGTATAATTCCTTACTTCATAAAAACAATTTAATGAAAATTAAATTCAATGATTTTAAGCCTGATTAAAATTTCGAAATTTGAATTAAAACTGTTCAATCGAAATAACCACAATACTAATTATTGTTGAAAGCTAAGGCACGAGCTATATGTTTACATTTGTCCTTCAAGTTGTGCTAAAAGAGGTCAACAAGAAAAAGAAAGACAAAAACATGAAAAACAAAAAAAACTGTACTTTGGATTTCAAGAAAAGTTCCTAACAAAAGTATTAAAAGCAGAAGAAAGGAAGAACATGTAAATCAATTAAAGTAGGTTATCATTCATTCAAAGCAAATTTCGATCTACCAAGGTAAAATACCATTTGGTTTAAAAATTTATGTTTGACTATTGACGTCGTCCGTCGTCAATGACAGTGAGAGATTGTGTGGTTACAATCGAAACTAGTCAATGCAACCTGTCCGTGAAAACCTGTCTTCAATTCCCAGCTCAGTCAAGAATGAAAAATCAATAAATTTTAATTGATTTCATGTTGTAAAATTCTTTTCTTTATAAAAATAATTTAATGAAAATTAAATTCAATGAACTTAAGCCTGATTAAAATATCAAAATGTTATAGTTTTTTAAAAAATGAAAATTTATTATAAATAATCCATAATTCAAGAACTTTAATTTACAGAAATTAGCCAATTTGAAGAAAACTTATTAAAAGAATATTAAAATCTACGGTAACAAAAATAAGTTTATCTCCGGATATTTTATATATAATTGTCTCCTACAAATGTACTTAACAAAAATTTCACTTTTATTTAAAACCCCTTTCATAAAAAACTTACAGGCAACAAATATACACAACAAAAGATAACAACAAAAAAATAAACTCGACTCGTTTTCATGTGGTACCAATTTAATCTCGAAATCATTATATAAATTGTCTTTATTTTCTTGTACATGTCGTATCTTTTCTTTTCAGAGTCTGTTAAAAAGTTAAAACACAACCTGACAGACATACACATGCAAACCAAAGCGACAAGGACATAATATACTTGATTTTATGTACTTTAAATCTGCAGTATGGCAATATGCATGTTCGTGTATTGTGTTTGTCTACAGAAGTTCAGTGTATGCGTGCGCGCGTGAATGTCTTGAGTGTATTTGTATGTATTGAGACAAACACGTACAGGAAACAAATTAATCGAACTTAAATAAATCAGTATCCCTTGACTTAAACTTATAAAGATAACAAAATACAAAACCTACACAATTTTAATCACACACATACATATATATATTCTTATAAATCTTGTACAACAATAATAACAGACAATGCACATGGCAGACAATAAACTACTCAGACAGGCAAAATGACGGAGATATACACACATACGTACGTGCGCATACAGCACAAGGATACACAGCATGCATGCTTGTAGCTCAAACTTTCTTATTTTTCTTTTCTTCACTTATATCTTTATTTTGTTTTGAAGGATCATAATCATGAAATGTGTGAAGTTTGTAGAAATTAAAGATGTACATACGTGTGTATATTTATATGTATTGTTATGTGTGGCAATGTGCTTTTAGCAGCAAAAAAGTCCTGCAGAGATGTTTTTATATTTTCTTAGAATATTATTAAGAAATAACAAAAAAAAAAAAAAAGAGAAATAAAGTGGTCAAAACAAATTACGAAAGTTTTTACAAAGAAGAAGCAAGTAAGAATGCTACATTCGGTTGCTACGAATCATTGACACCCCCCACTAAGGCAAAGGGACTTACTACGGAATTTAAGAAAAACATAAATAGCGGGCTCGGATTCACTAATGTTGTAAATTTCAAGATTGATTTTATTCCAGAAAAAATGTTAAGCTATAATGATGGCTCTTAGTTTATACTATTGCAAAATGTGTATATTAATATACTTTGACAGGGAAGCGCACACGATTCTATACTTTTATCATAATACTTTCTTTTTAGTGAATATCTTTCAGAAAACCATCTATTCGGGAACGATTTTCTAAGGGTGATAAAATTAACAAAAAACAAAACAAAGTACATAACTTAAGTATCGTTTAATAACATGGGCTTATTATAAATCTATTTTATATAAACATAAGTAAAAACAATAAATACAAAATCTACTACAAGCAAAATACGCCAAAAAATTAAAGATGTTGCTATTATCGTGCATAAGATTTAAGAAATTTCAAACTGTTCAAAACTCTTATAATGGAATTAAAGTTACATGAACAGAATGAAAGTTCTGTAATATAACAAACTATGTCTTTTTTAAAAAAAGCTCAATTTATGCGTATGTTATTGAAAAATATTAATGTTCACGAAAATTATCAATCCTTCCCAGAATGACAAAACTGTTACACCTTGGCGATTTTGAGCCACTTATGTACATTTATGCAGGACAGACATTTAGAAGAAGTCGCTCAGCCTTTCTCTTTTTCAAACCGCCTGGCATCATTTTAATTCGCCACATCGGATCAGAAAAATTACTTTTTCGACGTTGATAAACTGGCATTTTATTTCATTTGTTGCAAAAACTGTAATTAAGGTAAAATTTTTTGAAAAGAAATTCCAGAAATTGTCTATCTAGAAGCTATCGGGAATTTCAAAAATAATTTTTCCTAGAATTTGCGTGTATTTCTTTCTAAAATCCAAGTCAAATGCAAAATACAGAGTGTGAGAATGTTAACACAGAAAAAATTAAAAACTGTCTCTAATCACCAAATTCATAGAATCAATCAGACAATATGTTGATTGTGCACCTATTACCAAAATGATTATATTGATTACTAAAAATTGTGATTTTTTTTTTCAAGAAATGATATTTTTAATTTTAATTTAATATCAATAAATTTTAATTAATTTCATGTTGTAAAATTCCTTTCTTTATAAAAATAATTTAATGAAAATTAAATTTAACGAACTTAAGCCTGATTAAAATATCAAAATTTGGATTAAAAACAAAATTATCAAAAAACTTTGCCATTTCAAACAATGTGTTAATTGATTAAATTAAATATAACTCAGGTTTTGACAATTCCCATTAACAATTCTAAAAGTTTAAATTATTTTATTTTAAGCGAAGACATTAGTAAAGATTTTTTTTTATTTAATGAATATTTCATTAAAAATTTATTTCAAAACCACTAAAATGTTAATTTAATAAAAAATTTATTTTCAACTTGTTTTCAACTAAAAAAAATAATTGATTCAATTACCACGTCAATTAAATGGAAATACTTTAAAAAAAAATTTTTACTGTTAAAAAACTACGGATAATTTTATGTTTTTTTATTTTTGTACACAGAAAAAATTAAATATTGTCTAAATCAGCAAATTCATAGAATCCAAGCAATTTGTTGATTATCAAAATGATTGTATTGATTACTAAAAATTTAAAATTGTGAATTTCTTTTTTCAATAACTGATATTTTTAATTTTTAATTTATTTAAAAAAAATTATCAATAAGCTTTGCCATTACAAACAATGTGTAAATTGATTTAATTAAATATAGCTCAGGTTGTGATTATTTCCATCAACAATTCAACAAGTTTTAATTATTTTATTTAAGGCGTAAATTTTAATTTAGATTTTATATTATTTAATTAATATTTTGATAAAAATTTATTTCAAATTAACTAAAATGTTTTTAAATGTTTATAATTTTTTTTAACTAAAAAAAATAATTGATTCAATTATCTTTAATATCGGTCCACACCAAGCATTTTTCCTTTTTTCGAGCCGCTCGATAAAGTAGAAAGTGATCCTACTTCATCCTTTTGATACGTATATGCTGTTCAAGCGTTTGCTGTGTAACTTGTCAATACAATTCTACACTTCTACTTTTCGAACTGATGCATAAACGCATGGAACGCTTGGTGTGTACCTGCAACATCAGCGTTTTGCTTTGCATGGTAATGCAAAAACGTTCTCCACTTGATAAATCGTGTATGTAATGATACGTTTAAAGATTTTACTGCTTATTTTTAATGATTTTTGTGCAAATAAAAATCACAAAAGTCATTAGCAAAGCCACTGCTGCATTTTCTGACTCTATTTCGCTAGTTGACCGTTTTTGAACATTATTTGAAAATACGATAAATCAGTAAATTGAGATGCAGAATAGTTTAGATTTCCAATAATTGGAGATTTACTTATCATTTGCTCTGAATGAAAGATTTAAATGTTCAGAGAATAAATAAATCTATTTCTTATCTGCAATTCTCTACCTTCGATAGAAAGCTAGAAAATTTCAAAGACAATATATCGAAAAAAAAAACGTCTACTCAACGTGACTCTACTTTCGAAAGTGTTGAACACACGATCACCGCTATACCTTATAAAAGTTCTAGAAAGTCTACAAGAACTGACCTTTGGGCCGTTTATGAAAATCCTTGGTGAAGAATAATCGTCTGTCCATCCTACGCTATGGTTCAGCGAAATAAGAAGTCTAGATATACTTTAGATCTTCTAATTTTTCTAGAGACGCAAATCATTTTGTTTACTGGCACTATTAAATATTATACCCAAAATTTAAGACCATGGCGCAGAAATACTTAAGTTGTCAAAGCTGTCAGTCACATAAGAGAGACGATTTTTACTGCAGGTCTGCTTCAAACAGAATTGCGAAATTATCTGCGCAAAAGATGAGAATACTTTGTTTTTAAAAAAAAAATCTTATTGATATTAATTTTGAATATCTCTTACACAGTTTTTAAAACATAAACTAATTTTACCATGAATTTAAGTTTATTTCGTTGTTTTTTAAATCTTATTAAAACCAATTTTAAATATTAATAATCTCTTACACTGTAATTTTGTATAATGAAGAAATTAATCTACTTGCGTTTTGTTAATTTTACCTAGAATTTAAAAGCCAGTCCCACAATGTCGACAAGAACATTTCTTTCGCATGTTTTCATTGAAAACAATATTAAAAAACTAAAATTTGTTTTTGTTTTGAAGACAAATATACAAAAGAAATATCCTTATCACCATTGAGGGTCAGGCAGTAAATTTAATATTCGTATCGGTATCTGTATCGGTATCGGCGATATTTCTCTATGAGTATCGGTATCGGTGTCGTATCGGTAAAATGGCGTATTGTTACTTCCCTAATTTGAAGCTAATTTCAGTTAAATGGTCGTGCAAATAAAATGAAACTGAGGTTTTTGATTACGCTTAATTTCAAGTTCAAACTGCTTAGTGCTAAATTGCACAGGGCAACTTAAATTGCGCGATGATTGAGATAATAGAGGAAATGGCAGAGGAAAATAAAAAAAGGAAATGTAATTGCCAGTACTCCGTTGTACCATTTTAAGCTGTCATTCGTTTTTTGCCCAAGATTTTTAAAGATCTCGATATTTTTAATTAGGCGTAAGTTCATTGAATTTAATTTTCAATAAATTATTTTTATGAAGGCAGGAATTTTACAACATGAAATTAATTAAAAATAATGTTGTAAAATTCCTGTCTTCATAAAAATAATTTAATGGAAATTAAACTCAATGAACTTAAGCCTAATTAAAAATATTGCTTGTTACTTTGGCGTTTATGCCATAGACTCATTGGGGAGGCCACGCATGATGCAACCATTTTGAAACCGGCGTAAGAAGCATTAGAGATCAGTTGCATTGAAACCCGGGTGCAGCAAACTCGTGTTTGTGTATCATCTTTTCTCAAAGAACTGGTTTCAAACAAATAATTACAAAAGTGTTTCGTTGCAGTTACGTTTCACCTTTCTGTTCTAGGCCGAAGTGTAAACAACTTAAAATTTCCCACAGGAAATTTACTGGAATATTTCCAGTAATTTAGTGTTTTTTTATTTAGTGGCAGATGCAATCGAAACGTCAAAAAAAGATCAAATTGTAAAGCCAAAAGAACAATAAAATGCTAAAAAAAAAAATGTAAATAGCAAAATATAACAATTGTGCAAAAATAAAAAGTTTTTTCGAGCTCGAGGCCAATTGTTTGTAAAAAATATTTATTATTTATTTACTAATCTTCGGCAATATTTCGATATCCATCGGATATCATTATCAAGGAATGAGTTAACAAATATATTCGTAAGAGACGTATGACCTTCTCCACATTCAATATTGAGCCTCGAGCTCGAAAAAACTTTTTATTTTTGAATAAAAAAAAGGTCGTAGGAATAATATTTAATTTAATACAACAATTGTGTTTTATTTACTTTCATCAATTAAATTATTCAATCAGCATTTTAATTCTTTCTATTTTTCATTCAAATTAAAGAAATAGTTTACAAACATTTCGCACTTGTTCCTCGAAACAGAGTGAACTCAAAATTTATAAATTTTCAGTAGAGACAAAAAACTTTATTTTTATATGTATTCTTATATTACAAATGGGGATAAACTGCATTTTTTTTAGGCAAAATACTAGAGAAATAGCTCTTAGATTTTTACAGTGGGTAGATATGGCCACTGTTTATCGTTTTCTTAGAAAAAAGTGAAAATTGAAAAATTTTGAGTTGACGCTGTTTAGAGGAACAAGTGCGATATCTCAAATTTAAAATATCTACATATATTTTTTAAAATTTTGTTTTTCTTGCCCCACTTTGATAGTATATGAGAGTATTTTGACAGTTTCTGTGAGAAACTTTTCGTATAATATTGTAACAAAAACACTTTGTTTGCATCCTTTCAATAATTACTGTAAAATTATTTAAATGACAAATAATTCTCCCAAAGTAACGATATAGAAACACTTGTGTGAGAAAACCCATTTTTTGTTTAATTTTTCTCTGTTTTTGTTGCGATTCACTCGTTTCATGCGAAATATTTTACGATGCGAGAAATACTGACACGGGCTTCTGCTATATATATAGATTAAAAATGTTTTGTTTGCACAAATTTACATACATACATGACATACAAGCAGGGCTGTGGAGTTGTCAAAAAATAGTTCTAACTACGACTTCGACTCCTACCGCTGAAGTTTTTTAAGTCCGACTGCAACTCTGACTCCAATTCCGATTTCTAATCAAACCTTGATACTAAATATATATGGGACTTCTCCTTTTTTGACCTTACACTCTATTTTTAATGCTGTAGCTTTTAAATAGTTAAATGTAGAAAGTAATAGATTCTGTCAAAATTATAAATCGATATTTTAATTCTAATACATGCCGCTTTGAGCTTCAATATTGTTATATACATTCGTAAGTAGAAATATTTTGGAGTCAGATTCGCGAGTTTTTGCAGGTTCTTTGACTCCGGTACAAAAACCCAAACTCCGACTACGACTCCACAGCCCTGCATACAAATATCAAATGAAAAAAAAAAGATTTTCGACTGTGAAAGAAAATTAAAAAATGTTGGGTAATTAAAATTGCCCTTTGTAATGCTAGTTTTAAGAAACTAGAAAAAAATTAACGTCATTATTTAAAGTTAATTCGTTCAAAATTTATCGAACAAGGCTAAATTGGCTGAGAATTACTTTAAAACTTAATTGGACATTAAATGAATCTTCCTTGGTATTTCACACAGAATGACAGACTTGGTATGCCACCTTATTCATCACTCGTGGTGGTATAGATAAAAAAAAAGATCAAGCTTGTAGGAGTGCCAATTTCTCTCACCTTAGTAGCATTCCTTAAAGCCTCTGTCCCAACATACACTTAAATATATGAACTTCTCTCTAACAAAACCAAACCGAAAACAGCTTTTGAAATAAAAATAAAATTGGAAAATAAAAACATTTTTTCTTATTGTTGCTTGCTCAAACGTTAGAATCAAACAAAAGCAACAACATTTTTGAAAAAAAAAAAAACAAAAAACACAAATACCAACATGCTGCAAGAATAGAGAAAATATAAATAAATAAAAGTTTTATGTATTTGGCAACACACAGAGCGGAAAATAATTTCCATAGATAACTTGAAAATACAATTTAATAAAAATAATAACAACAAAAACTACAAGATTATCTATAGGCAAATATAGACACATGACTATATACTATCGTATCGACGAAGTAACATACCTCTAAACCATAGAAGATTTATAAACTTTTTTCCGATACGTTTCATTTCCTTCAGTTCACTTTCTTTTCAATTTCTTTCGATATCCTTCATAACGTACGTATGTTTGTATGTATGTGTAGTATTTGCTGTTAGAATTAATGGCAAGTTAAAGAAATACACCACTACAATAGAAAAGGGGGAAGACAAGAAAAAGTTTCAAGAGTTTATTTGAATGAATGTTTTTAGTTGTGTTGTTTTATTTCTATTTGTAAAAAAAAAGTAGCAAAAGACATTTGGGTATGGTAAAATAAAATAAACTACTGACAGTATTAAAATTGAATCTTAAAATGTATTCTTATGGAAATCGATATATAGATCGATACAAGTATTAAACAGTGGTACAAAAGTGAACTACCTCAAATATTTTTTTTGTAGGTAATACACCTACGATAATAATTTTGATTTTTGTGCGTGATTTAGCAAATCATTTGATATATTTGCTTTTACAAAATGTCAAAATACACTGAAATATAAAAATGTAAGTTGTCAAAAACATGTTAACAAGGCGGCTTTTAGTGAACACCCTAACATAAGAAAACTCGCTCGCCGAACTTGGTGTTCAATAGCTTGATTGCATAGAGCATTGCACGGCCCGTTGCGCTGTCCCCTTGGAACCCCATATCACCCAAGGTCATGTGTTGTTTAGCTGAGCATGGTCCTGTAGCAAACGACGCATCTCTAGGTGAAGTTTGTCGGCGTGCCGTTTTAATTAAAAAGGTAATATGGACCCATGACTCTTGCGACATAAACCATACCGCACAATTGCTTTAAATTTGTGCCGCTTATTAGTCTCAATTCTACAATTTTTATTCGAAATTTTGTTCTTCAGAAAATATAATTTTAGTGTGTGTTAATACGAAACTTAATGATTTTAGAAGGTGAACTCTAATTAAGAAAATTTAACAGTTCTTCAATGGTCTTAAATTACTCGAACAGCCCGACTCGAATAGCCGAAGAGCCCGGCGAACACCGGCAAATAAATTAATGTAAGAATTGTTGCCAAAATCTTGTATGATTATATTAATTTATTTAAATATTATTCTAAAACACTGTGCAACATTTTAGGAGTCATCGAGTGCAAATTCCTTCTATTAATTCATTTTTTAATGATGTGCTAATAATCCCAATTTTTGAATGAAAACACTGAAATTTATTGTTGTGGGAAAGATAGTTTCTATGCGCATTTCGCTGGTTGCTTAGGCCAGCTCGTCAGGAAACTTTTTCCAAATACTTTAGAAAAGCTAAAAATATTATACAAGTAAGACCACAAAGTGAATGAGAGTTTTAAACACTCAGGTCTTACATGTAACAATATCAAAGCTTCAACAAAGACACAACAATAAACCGTTAATTTTTCTTTCTTACATTCCCCTACAATTGGCTGGTTTTTTCCAACACGAATTGTAGTTGTAAGAGGATAGAAAGAAAAAAACAAAATTAAAAAAACAAGTTGCCTAAATAAAGCAGCTTGCCATTTCAGTTTTTTATTTGCCGGGCAATTTTGTTTTCCTGTCTTTAGCGCAATTGTAGCTGTCAAATAGAAAAAAGAAAGTGTAAAAGCAACTAAACCGAAAAAACTGCTTCTACTGCCTTGAAATGGCTGAATCGTCGAGAAGTTTAAATTTGTATATCTTTTTCCCCATTTTTTGGCCCAGGGCTGCCAAACTGTGTGACATTTGGTAAAAGGGTCTGCAGAAAAAATATTTCCTAAAATAAAATATTTAATTCTTTAGAACATTAAAATACCCGAAAATTCTTTTTTCATATGTATATTCCAGCTGTATTTTACATCGACATTTCTAGAAATGTATGAAAAATGTAGCAAAAGGAAACAAAAAGTTGACATTGATTAATTAATTTTTTTTTGCCTTTCGCTACATTTTTCATACCCCTAGAGGGAGGCGAACTGATACCAAAGTAGTCCCGTGATGGGTGGTAGAGAACGGCTCTAGTTCTAAAACTTTATATGAATGGGGGTATCACTTTTACATGGGGTTGTCATTGGAGGGGGTCAATTGACTCCTAACAGCCACCATTTGACAACTCACGCATCTGTTCTCAACGAACGTGGTTAATATCAGTTACTACAATATTATTTCAATACAATTCAATTTAAGAACTCAATTTAAGAACCAAATTTTAGAAAGTCCCAAAAAACGTGTCAGACCACCGGTAATTCATTACTTTTTCTACCTTTGATTCTTCATATGCCAGTTAAATGATTGGGTCTCCTTTCACTGGTAATGAATTCTTTCGTTTTGTGCTTGTTCTCTTTTCACAAATCCCAGGACCAGTCTGTTGGAACCATTGACACAAATTTCACGCAGGGACATTGCTCAAATTTTTGATTTAAAATAAAGCTGGAGTATTATCTGTAGCAAAAAGGAAAAAGAGCACGGAAAGAAATTAATTTTTTAAAGTAATCAATTTCGTTTCTTAAAATAAGAAACTCCATAATAATTTCTTGATTTGAATTTAATTTAACTTCTATAGCGTTGTCTATGGTCCTCTTATTAGTAGAGCTATCGTCAAATCTTTATCCTGGTCTTAAAAACCTGTAAAGTCTAATCTATAATTTTATTCGTACTATAACCTTTAGTTTAATTTAAAGTCCGGTCCAGTATTTTCTTTTATGTACTCCGGTTAAAACTGTTGTTTTTTAATATTAATTTTGTTCCACTGTACTTACCATAGGCATACAAAAAATAAATTGAATTTTTATGCTTATACCTAGAAAAATCATTCATTGTTTTCGTATTTATAACAAAACATTGAACAAGTTAAATATTTTACGACATTGAAATAAACAAACAAATCTTTATAAAAAAAAGTAAAAAAGTATAACAAAATATTTTTTCGTAAACACCACCAAAAAAAAAAAAACTGCCAACTAAAATATATAAAACTTCAAGCCAAATGTCATTTAAGATTAACGCTTAACACCCCCTGCAGAAAACGTTTGCCAAAATCAACCGAAAACGAGTTTTAAGTGAAATATTTGACACTAAAGTAGACCAGAGGGAAAAAAGTTTTTTAAGGATATATTTTTGAAATAAACTCTGAAATGTTTTTCAAAAGTTTTTTTTACCATAAATCACTAAATGGGAAGTGATTTTGTGATTGCATTAGAATAGAATAAAATAAAGCTGTTATTTAAATTTTATTTGTTGTAAAATTATTTATAAAGTAGTTCAGGGAGCCGTATTTTATTCATGTGAATAAGTTTTCCTTTCTGTTTATAATTCTAGAAACTATTTAAAAAGGTTCTTTAAAGCTGTGGTTGAGCAAAAATCAATTTAATTTAGCTTGCACTTCCGCTTAAGCCTTCGATTGGAATTCATTCATTTTGTATCACTTCAGTTAAAATTTCAGTTTTTTTTTACATCATTTAAAAATAATTAATTAAACTCACCAAAGATTTACTAACCTCATGTGTAATATTTTTACTTTTTTAAGTAAATAAAATATTTAACTCATCTACAGAACATTTTATATGTCATGTTACATGTCTAAAGCATAAGAATCTCACATGTCATAAAAGTAGTTACGCAAAATAAAATGACAAAAGAAGAAAAAAGAACTTGGAAAGTTTAATTAATTGTTTTTAGCAAAGAGCAAAAAAAAAACAAAACTTCTATATTCGGTTGTGCTAAATCTTATATACCCTTCACCATATTATTATGAATCATATCAAAATCTTTAATTTGGGAGTACACTTGTATTTGGGGGCCAGTCAAAATAATGGACTGATTTGGCTCATTTCATTATACTAGAGTTTGCCAAGTGGTCGAAATTCGACCATAATTTTTTATGCAAATATGAAGAAAACATACATATATGTATTTAAATGTTTAGAGAACTCGTTTATTTCGTGTTAGTGGATTGATTTGGGTAGGTACCAACCTCCGAACCTATTGTTCTCTTCTACTCAAGTCCGTGTATGTTTAATTTAGTTTTTTAAGTTGAATTATATGAAAAAAGTCAGAAAGTATCAATTGAAAAAGAAAAAGTACAAAAATTTCCCCTCTTAAATATAGTTTATCAATCACTTATGTTCAGTATTATTAAAAGTTCAAAAAGTACCAGTTAAAGAACGAAAAGTAACAAAAAGCTCTTCCTTACAGATTCTTATTCACTCAGAGCCATGCATGTTTAATTTTATGTTTCTAGGTCCAATACTAACGGAAATGCAAAAAGGACCATTTGAAGAGCAAAAAAGTTCCCTCTTATAGATTCTCATCCATTCGGGACATTGCTGGTTTAGTTTTACGTTTTTAGGTCCAATATTAAAGGAAATTAAAAAAAGTACCAGTTGTAAAACCTCTCCCTTACAGATTCTTATTCCCTCAGAACAATGCATGCTTAATTTAATGTTTCTAGGTCCAATAATAAGAAGAACAAAAAAGTGCCAACATTTTTCATCTTATAGGTTCTCATGCACTCAAGACCTTGCACAAATAATTTTTTATTTCTAAGTTCAATATTACAAAAAATTTAAAAATTACCACACGCAGCACGGAAATAAAAGAAAGTTACTAAATTTCCCGTATTTCCCCTTTCTAAAAATTTTTTCACTCCGTTGAATTATCAAAAATTTCAGTGTTGCAGTGGGAGACCATAATTTATTGCGTTATATGTCAATATACAGAGAAATATGCTTTTAAAAAAACGTACCAATGGGTACGATTTTATCCCTTAAAACGTTCGAATTTCAAAAAAGTACCAAATTTATATTTGCATTTTTTAGATAAGATACGAATTTGGTATAGCCTTTATTCCTATACTTATTGGTTTAAAAGCTAAATGGGGAACCCAAAAGTTCCAAAATAGAGGTTAAACCAGTTTACTCTCTGAAAGGGCCGAATTGCAAAGTGAACCAAACACCTGTCCGCATATATTTTTTTTTTTTTGGGTTTCTATTAGCTTTGGAGATATGAAGTCACCGAATTTTTACCCTTTTTACACTCTTAATAAAATATACATTGTGCACTTTTGTAGGTAAATGCCTTTTAAATGGTGTATTTTTTGTTTAAATCGGTTGACAACCAGAGACGGAAAGTGTTCTTAACCGTTTTGCCTTTGCCGATTTATATATAGATATAGCAGGGGCTGATTTATTTTGACATCAGTAGTATGACAAGTGTCTTCGTTTTTGACCCCGTGACACTTTACATCATTGTGATGTCAGGGTCAAAAATTTAAATAACGTTATCAATGGCTTGACACATCGGCATCACAGAAATTACGAATTGGAGTCAGATTAATAAAACATGTCGTCAGTGCGATTACTTAGTAACATCGAAGAAACGACTCATTAGGCTCAAGTAATTGACAGTTTGTCATTGGGATAAGGTTTTCGTAATCATTCTACTTTGAATATTTGATATATTTAACTAAATAATTTAAAAAAAATAGAATATGGGAATTTCTGCTTCTCATTTACATGCAAAGAATGTGGCATCGAATGGACGTCACTGTAGTCATAGCACTGATGACGCCTAAAACATGACAAATTTTTATGATGACGTTCGTCATTAGATTGAGTCCCTTGTTGCCTCATTGATGCCACTTTTAATAACATTTATGTCACAATTCTGAATCTAGGGCATCATCATTATGAAGATGTCTTTTTACGTTATGCATTAAATTATATAGTATTTTTGAATGATTTCAACAATAATTTTGGTTATAAAACTGGCTTTATTTGAAAAATGCACTCGCGGTTACCTCATCACGGCAAAGTTCAGTATTATTACAGTCCTGCTACATGACTTCATCCTGCCCCCAAGTCACAAGTTCCAAAATAGTTTATATAGAGTTCCCAAAAATTGGTAAAGTCAAATCCAAATTCGACAAAAATTGTTTTTTTGGAGATTATAAAATTATGTGGACTGCATTAATTGGAATGAATTGTACAAAAGAGATTTGCATTTGGATTTTTTTTTTCTTTTTGGGCCACAATTTGAAAATTTTCAAATTAATGTCTTCTGTATTTAGATATTAAAAATATGGCCACACTTATATAAAAGAAACACTTATATATAAGAAATATCTGAGCGGAATTTGGTCCCCTTGCTATGATAGTTACTTGTCTATCACTCGGTGATTTATAAACCGTTTATGTATATCACAAAGTTTATTTGAGGTTAAAGTGAACAAACTAATTTCGTATATTATAAGAAGACTTCATAAAGAAAAGGTTCAGTGGTAAAAATTAGAGACAGCCCTGGTATCATATCTCATCCATTTGTGGATCGATATAGTCGAATTTTAATCAGCAGACTATTCCAGACCTTATGTAATATAAAAACATATAAAACAACCAAATACTCACTATATTTAGTGTCTTCGGAAACTACATCGTTCAATCAACTCCGCTACTCATAATGATCAATAATAAATCAATAGTGTAGAAATTGCAAGCGGAATGACAAACTTAAATAAAAACGAAGTTATATACATACATAGTATATACCCTTTCCACCCGTGGTGAGGAGTATAAAAACAATTTAATAAACATTTTTAGTATGAGTCTGAAATAAATATCTGTAGAAATAAACAAACAATAAAACAAAAAACTGAAGGGCGTTTTTCTTTACTTTACAAACAAATAAATTATCCCATTAACATTTAAAGATTAAGAGGTGGGTGTGTTGAGCTGAATTCGATTCTACTACTTAACGAGTACTCTTCTTTTATATTAAACTTCATTCAAAATTTAATTTATAATTTAAAAAGAAAAACTCATTGATTTTTAAACTTTGTTTTTTTTGTGTGTATACAGTTTAGAAGGTGGTTGCAGAAATTACCGGAAACAGAATTTTCCAAGAAATTCATAAAAATAATACAAAAAACCCTTGTCTGTTTACAGAAAATGGATTAAAATTAAAAATTTTTTTAAGTAAAAATTTTAAATATTTGTAAACTTAAAGCCATTTTGAACATTATTAGGGCTAAAGTTTTTAGCAATGGATTGAGGCGTGTGATGGAAATCGATCGATTTCAAAACGATCGGTTTTAGCGGAGTGATGAAAATCCATTTCTGAATTTCGGTCTTAATTTTCTGTTTAACATAAAAATACGAATCATATAATTTTTTAAATATTATAGACAGTTTAACATATAAAAAGTGTTGGGTCATTTAGACCCCAAGTGTACTTTAGTGTTAATCTCAATTTTTGCACTGTTTTGTCTTCATATGACTTTAGATCGCCACAAAAGTATACAATATTTCGCTGTCTTTCCTTTAGAATTTCCAAAAATGTTAAAATTTGCCTTCTGACATTCCTGATTTTAGGGTTAATTGTTTCCGATTTTAAAAAACCTTCAGTGTTTATCGGCCATGTGCTGGAAATCACATGATTGTAACGTCATATGCGATATGCAAATCTTCAATTTTATTTAAACATGAGCCAGAGTTTTTTTTCGTTTTAGCTATCAAATGTTAACACAAAAAATAAATATTTGCAAGGAAAATGACGAATTTGGAACCTTAGTACAAATAAAATTAATCATTTTACAATATATGATATAAAATTATTATTTTGGCCATATGAGTTCTGTTTTAACCTATTACTGGCCATTGCACTCGAACAGGTACAGAAAAAAACTCTCATATTTGAATTACCACAAATCCAATAAGAAATGAGTTGTTTTGATTTTATGTAAAGTGTACTCTGCTTAATAAAAGCAAATTGAAAAAGCAGCGGTAGCAAATAAGAGTACTTCGAATATTGCTTTGTTTTGCTAAACCTTTTCCAGATTTTCTCATTTTGGGTAGGTCAGTAATTTTTTGACTCTGCCAAAAGTTTATAGCTTAACAATTAAAAAATGTCGCACTTAATTTTCAAACCAAAAGACTTATTTTATTCTCATTTGAAAGTTTTTTTTGTCCACAAGAACGTGATTTTCAAAGCGAAAGGGAAGTTTTAAAAACAGTGTACTCGCTTGGGTACAGTGGCTGATAGCGTATATATTTGGATGTGTACTCGCTTGGGTACAGTGGCTGATAGCGTATATATTTGGATTACATTTTTTTGTATTATATTTTTCGAATTGGCATGGCGTTTAAAAGCATCAACCCATCAATCTTTTATGGCAGTAGATTTAATAATCTAGACAGCGCTTTGGATTTTGTGGAAGAGGCTTCAAATCATAATTTTTTGGATGTTGCGTATATTCCACCAGATGCAAATATCAATAAAAATGAGGAGAACGCCGATGCTGAGGATCTTATCGCTAACATCATGCGGCGAGATACCCCGTGTAATATAGTTTTTTTTTACCAGAAATGGAATAATAGCAACACTGTAAACGTCGGATCAACCCATGAACTTCGATTGTGCTCGACCGGAAACCCCCAAGATAAGACTTGTAAACTAGGTGGCGTAGTTATGTATGTAGAAAACGATTGCTTTTAAAAATTTTCATACAAAAAGTAAGCACATATATGAAAACATTCATTGAGCCATTGTACCTGCTTGAGTGCAGTCTCAAAAACTTTCAATATACACTTTATTTTTATTTTTCCATATTATTAACGTTCATTATGCTCCTTTCACTTATACTAAATAAACAAAATTAATGATTTTTAATTTTTAAGACTGATGGCTTTAGTGGGTTAAGTCAAATTCTCAAATTTATTTTCACTTCTAAATATCTAGCATCACAATTTCTTTAAGTTCAATCGAAACAACTGTTCACAAGCAAACGTCAATTTGAAAGAAAAATTTAAAATTACAATTAGTATTAACACATTTTTGTTTTTAAATTTAATTAAAAATATTGGGTGTTTTTAAAATAAATGGAAAGAAAAGACATTAAATATTCTTTGTTCGTGATATTTTTTAATGTTCACTTGCAGATCATATTACATTTAAGGCGATTGCGACAGTAGGGAAAATGGGCTCATTCGCCAAAATATGTCTAACAAATGAGTTTTCCCGAAAATCGCAAAATTAAGGTCGCAGGTACGGGAAAACTGTGGGAGGTGTAAACATCATTCTTTCATATTTTATTCCCTATATTATACCCAATAAATCCCAAATAGGATGATCAAAACAATGAATATGGGAAAATCGGTCCATAATTTCATATGGTCCCCATACAAGCTTCTTCCAGGAATATACTTTTTGTGCTCATAAACCCTGTTATTATCTTGATATTAAGATTAAATTTGGTCCAAACTTATTTTTTTGAAATTTTTATCATTTTATCAAATTTTTCTAGCATCAGTCTACAGACCAGAGCTCCCATACAAATACCACTCCCGGAAATGGCTTGTTATTTCAAAACTTCCTTATAAATATTTAAATAAATATTTAATATGCAAACCTGCTAAATCCACTTTTTAAATAAA
Organism: Pollenia amentaria; assembly: GCA_943735925.1. Lineage (NCBI taxonomy): Eukaryota > Metazoa > Arthropoda > Insecta > Diptera > Polleniidae > Pollenia > Pollenia amentaria. Next base: position 204,893,374 of record OX031007.1, on the reverse strand, counting down.
TTAAGATTTCCATGCCGTGTGGTAGAGAAAGATACGCCTCGGCGACAATCATGCAGTTTTTCTTCCATTTGAGTCCTGAAGTTCGTAAAAAGGTTTGAGAAGAAAACTTCTCTCAAGCTGCAAATATGAAATTTAAGAAGATATAAGTCTCTCCTGTAAGATGTACTGAAAGGGAGTTAGCAAGTTGGCATATTAAATCGACGATTTACTACGCTTCTCTGTTATAAGAAAATGTTGTGCTGGGAGCTCCAAAATTATCCGCAGGTCCAATAGGCGAAACAAATTTTATATGGCTGAAGATATCCAAATAATATTCGACAAAGAGAAGTTTTACATGAATCTTCGCCTCGTAACATGATTTTTTTCTGACGGGTCCCAAGTAGGGAACACTTTCGAAAATTTGTTTTCATTTCTAGTCTGATAGTCCGGAATCGTGTTAAACTTTATGACAAACTTGATACGGAATTTATGGTACTTTTTTCGTTTATTTGTACACAGCAACAAAGGATTTTGTCATGTAGCGCATAAGTAGAACCTTTTGTAAATTACTGAGTGGACCTCCATAATCACGAGGTTGTAAAATATGCCTTTCTTGTGCTCCATTAAATGCTTTTAAAGTAGTGTTTAAGGGATTTCAAATGTAAGCACAGTGGGAAAAGTTAACCGTAATAATTTATAATAATTCCAATTAGTATTTTTTATTTTTAGATTTAAAAAAAAAAAAATAAAATTTTCTAGCTTAATTGTATTAACTATTTCTATTTTTCGAATTTTTCGTATCCCCTCAATACTTGACATACTATTTTGCTAAGCCCATTGAACACATTCGAAATATAAAAATGGTTAATATACGGCCATGTTCTGGCAATCAAATTCGAGTGAAGTTTAAGTCTATGAAAATGTTCAGCTAAATTTTTTCAAAAATGGCCGTAGTTTTTCATGATTTTTGGAGTAATTCTAATAAGTATAAGTGGTACTCAAAGTATGACGTATATAAAACGGATTATTTTTATGAACCTTTAAAAATGTATCGATTAGAAAATTTTTTCGATTTCAATTTCACTCGAATTCGATTTTCAGAACATGGCTGATAATAAAAAAATTTAGTTATAAAAAAAAATTCGCACATTCTATTTTTAGCATATTTTTTTTTTTTTTTTTTTTGCTTAATTTGGATAGTCAAAACATATTTTTAACTACCATTTACTTCATTTTCATTGCCAAAACGTGCTACAAACTTTTATTTCAGCTATTTCGTTCTCGTTTTATTTATGCCCTCATAAATGCTTTTACTAACAAAGTTTTAAATTAAAAAAAAAAAAAAAATTGGGGGGAAAAAATAAGAAAGCATAGTCGAACTACTTCGCCTATAAGGCAGCCTACACCTTAGAAAACTTATCCCAACTGTCAAGAAGCCTAAATTTTTCATTGTATTAGGGTGTGTGTCAAACGGTAGCCAAGTTCTATGGTGAAATAAAATTTATCTGTGGTAGAAAATTGTCATGTTTGTGATGTGTGAAATTATAAAATTTTTGACAATGTAAAATTTTGACATAAAGAAAAAAACAATTTCTTGCTGACATTTCTTAGCAGAAGTCTAAGTCGGCAAATTTTTGGCGGCAGCGGTTCGGAAAAAAGTAGCCGGTAGGGGATCCCCTGACAAAATAATTAGTTATTCAAAAAGAAAAAATTATCTATTATAATTAGTTATTATTTGAAATATACATATGTATTTGTTATTAATTTAAATATATTTTAACTCGACTTCAAAAAAGAAGGAGGGTTTCAATTCGGTTGTATGTTGCTTTTTTAATGTTTGTAACCGCATAACACCGGGCGTTTCAACAGCTTGTAATTACAACAAATTTTGGAAATCAGACCGATAATTTGTCTGTCCGGAAATCTAATTTTTGAAATGCTCCATAATTTATAAACCAATTTTCAGGATTCGAGCTCACTTTTAATATGATTTGCTAGCAGGTTGCAAATGTGAACAAATTTTGAGGAATTTTCGGAGGTTGCACATTTGGCTTTTTCAAAATATTTGCATTTTTTTTTTTAATTTTTGATGTTTTTCAGCGATCTTTTTATTCTCTTCTGATTTGGAACCCATAAACAGATATTTTATGCTTTTATAAACTTTTAGGAAATTTCTCATTTTATAAAATCTTTTTAAATGTTCGCGAATTGCGCGTTTTAGGTAACCTAAATCCTAATAAGCTGATTGTGGGATTAATGATCTTACAAACATTATTTATACAGTTTGTTTATTTAGATTACCTCTCAATCGAATATATTTACATGTTATTGTGATTGGTTTTTTTTTAATTACAGTTACATAAGATTGTGCCTTGGAAATATAACAAAATGCTTGTAATGTAAATATAATTAGAGTTCTGAAGTCTATTAATGAATTTTAAATTTATTTAAAAGAAAGGTATTTTACATGCACAAGTTATAATAACAAAAATGTTATTAATACAAAAAATTAAATATGTAACTTTTTTGATCTAATAATAGCTTATATAAATATGCAACATGGCTAAAAAGAAAAGCTTGACTAAAATAATGAGTGTAAATATGTCTGGCGGCGACTTCCACGCAAAATTTAAATTCGGCGGTGGATAAGAGGCGACTATGAGCTGCACGACCTGGGAGTGTGTCTGATTATTGTGTGGTTGTCAACAATTTCTACGCTAATGTCAAAATTTATAATAGCCCCCTGGGCTGGTGAAATTTTATTCACCTCAACAGTGTCAAATTTTTACTTTCATCAGTACTTTGCTACCGTTTCACACACGCCCTTAGTAAGAAATAATTTATGTTGTTTCTTTACACGTACAAAATTTCAAGAGTCATTTTTTATTCTTTAGAGAGCATTTCTTCTCTGCTGTTTTCCTTTTTCCCTACACCAGTTGTTAATATCGAAAGAATATTTCCGAAATACTTCTTATGAGAAGTCATAAGTTATGATGGAAATCGATTTTAAAAACGAGACGATAATATTCTAATATAATTTTCTCTTATTTTCTGTAAATATTTTTTTAAATTTTATATCAGAGATGTTATTAAACTGAATTTTATACAAAAAATTGAGACCTTAATTAAGAAATAGATTTTTAAATCGTTATTCGTCACAGCTTTTAAAAACGATCGTTTTGAAATCGATTTGTTGTTTATGAGTTTAAGATTAATATAAGTAGTTTTTTTTTGCGAATATTGGCAGGTCAATTCTGAACCTACGGTTACATAATGATTGGCAGATATATATTGGCTCTTCATATATTTCATGCAGTTTCCCTGTGCTCTGTTGAACCAAGTTTAACAGAGTATAACGGAGGGTTTACCTTACCCAACGATCAGCAGGCTGAAATTCCTGAACTTTTTGTATTTTGTAGGGGAACATTTTCAAATCTTTATTTTAATTCTTTGTAACAGCCATATACCTAAATTAGATCAAGAAGCGTTTTCAAGCTGTCAGAATTTCCCATGCCCATACAATTTATATGTAAAATACTGAAATTGCGCTGCAGCAATGCTTTGCAATTGGAATATCCGATTTTAACAGCGGATTTTACTGTTAATAAATAATCGCAATTTAGCTGCCTTTTTTGGTGAATCTAGCGGGTTTATCTCCATTTTTTATTTCTACTATGTGGGATTTATTAATCAAGAAAGTTAGCATTAATGTTCGTGACTTAACGCTGACGTTTTTATTTTTGTATGATATTACAGCGTAAGAACTTAGCGGAAGGAATTGTTCCGCCTTCTGCTCTTATTGAGGTATGGCTGTAACGAAAGTCAGTTGATCAATTAGACAGCATTGTCCTTCGTTAATGTTTGTAGATCCCTCTCTAAGGTCGTGTCCAACAGCAGCGATTATTTCTACTGAATGAATAATATGGGGACAGCCACGTCTTGCGACATATGTAATGAACGCAGTTTGCAAGAAACGCTCAGACATACGCTTGATCGTACGAAGACATAATTTACGCTATATGCAGCTGCGTTAATACAAATCAGCATCAACAATAATTCCACGTTCTTTACGTATGTATCGCCCCATGCCTTACTGACAACTAGTCCTGAATTTATCTGTATTTTAAATGTCAAAGCACCGTGAAATTTGACATCTACAAAACTGATAGTCAATTCAAATTATGACATTTATAATAGTTGGCAGTGAAACTACTTTTCGCGACTGGTATTTGCATGAACATATATTTAAAAAGATTTGTAATGAGAATTATGGGTTGCATTTGAGCATAATATGGTGTTTTATTTTCTACAAAATAGGTGACATTTTATATAAAAATGCCATTTTGTATTGTTTCTAACAAATGTTTTGCTATCTCAAAGCGTGGAATGTTTTATTCTTAGAAAATCACTCTTAATAATGGCATAAGGCATTGATTGCACTTTACGCCCCGTATAAACCGACAATGATGATAATGCCCTATAAAACAGGCGACTTCTGTGTATATATAGGGCTACCAGACGAAGTTGGCAAAAAATCGCTTTGAATCAGGGCATAAAAGAAGTTAAGCTTCTAAAGTTATTTGTTCTATTATTTAATTGTATGTTGTCTGTTAAATAAAATCTTATTGGATTCGATTATAAAATTTATTATAAAATTGTTATAAAATTGTTCTCATAAAAATTTTTTAAATCAAATAATCTTTGAAACTTGGTGTCGACAAATCTGCAATCTGGCAACGGTATTTTTTATGTTTACATATTTTAGGAAAAAAAAAAACTAAAGACAATTTTTAAGTATTTTTACACACTTTGAACCATGGACGGTAACTGTTCGTCGAATCGACGAAGCTCATTTACACTTTATTATATAACTTTTTTATGCGTATTCAAATTATGCTCTTTATTTCAACAATGTTAGCTGAAGACGAAAGCTTTAAAAAAATAATTAATTTTAAAACACAGAAATTTGTTAAAATTTTTATAAAATTTTGGGAGAGAAGAAAATCTTTTTTTTATGCTTCATTTTATTTTTTAATAAAATGCTTAACTAAAATAATATCTATTTATTTTTTACTTTAAAAATCGTTCCGCTAGAATTTATTTTCTAAAAGTTCGTCGATTCGATGAAGAGTAACCTTAATATAGATACTATAATGAAGAATTTCCCTTTAGGGTTAAAGGAAAAAGTTAAAATATAAATTATGTGCAGAAATGACAATAAATCAATTAATGGATTCATCATCTTCATCTGATGAGAACGAAATGTTAATTATGCATATTTAAGTTTACACCTAAACGTCCACTAGTTTTGCCAACGTTTTTTTGAAATCTAATTTTTACTTACATTTAACTGTTTTCGAGCAAAGTGAAATTTCGTCATTTGTTTTTTGGTTGATGCAATAAACAAATTTAAAATTTTTTTTTTTTTAACTTTTGAAGAACAAACTTATTGTCAGCTGATAAAAAAAGGGAAATCCACTTTTTGATAACTTGTGTTTAGTGCTCGTCAAGTAACAAATAGCATTATTACAGGGTTGGCAAGTCATTTCAGATATGTACCTTTTAACAAGGTGGTAAGAAAAGAAAACACCATTAGACTCTATAATGGAGATAACGGAGCGATTCTTTCGATACACTTTGTCCTTGGACCATTGAAAGCCTATGTACCAAATGCCATTTTATTACCTTGTGCATTTTAAGAGCGATGTTCGCCTGGACACATAACCAACCATTCATTCACCCATCCATCCAGTCATAGTAAAATATACTCCACATTTATGATATTGTAGGGTATAAGAAACTAAAATAAAACAAAAATAAAATTTATTTTATTGCCCCCAACTTGACTTACATGATATTAGGGAAATATTCAGAAAATATTACACAACTGTAAAAAAGCAAAAACATCTTTCCGGGTCTCCTTTTGCAGCAAGCAAAGCAAGAAATCCCTCTTAATAAAACTGCCTCTTTAAAAAATTTGAATTTTTAATATTTCTAAATTCTTTGGAATTCTTTTAGGTTGATAAAATATATGATAAGTGAGTGCCTAATTTTCATTTTTGGCTAAATTGTCCATTTTAAATTGTTTGTCTTGCCAAAAGTAATAATTTTATTTCATTGCAAGTTTTTATATGTAAAAGACTCTACATTCCATTTAACTTCGTTTTTAGGAATTTTTTTATAAAATATTTTTTTTTAATAATTTTTTATTTCATATTTACAGGTTGTTGTTTCGTGACATTTTATACCCGCCGTGCTGCCTTAAAAGCTCAAGATGCCCTGCACAATGTTAAAACCTTAAATGGGGTAAGTTCATGAAATTGTAGTACAACAATTTATTTATTTTTCCTCGGCCTATTGAAAAAATTTCGTTTTTATATATTTCGCTTTTCATTAAGGACTTGTGAACTTAAAAAAAAAAAAACTGAAAATCGTTGACGATAAACTTAGTTTTTATTTCTTTTCTTCAGCTCTTATGGCCGGTTTTTTTTATTTCTTGTGGGTTCATTTTGTTGGCAATTTAGTCAACAATTTATGAAATTTATGTTTATGGATTTGGTTTTTTTTTTCTTTTTGCTGAAGTGTGTCGTTTTTTTTTTTTGCTTGTTCCGCCTAGTTGTATGAAGTTTTAAGCAAGAATTTTAATAACGACTGGGATTTCACATTATTTTGTATTTTTATAAATTATTACTAATTAGTTTTTTAAAACTTATTGCGGAAGTTAAGGCATGAACATTTTGATACACTGCAAGAAATTTTGATACCGTTTTTAAAAAAAGAATAACCGCCTTAGTTTCTAAAACACTTCACCTCACTTTCAAAAATACAAATTTATTAAAGTTGAATAATATTTATATGAAAGAATTTTCAACGTAGGGATACGGCTTTTAATATCCTCATCAGATCCTCCTGAGTTGTGGTCAATTCTAAGATATTATCTGTGCCCCAGAAAACTTGGTGTGTTTGCCGCTCATTGTGATTCTTCTTGCACCAAGTTCAACAGAGTATGACAATAAGTTATCTTCATCCGGTAAGCAGGTTAAAATTGCTGCATTTTTTGCATTTTGTATTGAATCGTTTTCAAAACTTTCACCAAACGCTCAATGCTCCTTAATAGTTTTTTTGTTCTAAAAATAATTTTTATATTCTATGACATGACATTCTTTTTGCACCAGGTTCAACAGAGTATGAAAATAAGTTATTCTCATCCGGTCAGTAGTTTAAAATTCGTGAATTTGTTGCATTTTGTAGGGGAACGTTTTCAAATCTTTCACTAAATGCTCAATGCTCCTTTATAATTGTTATATATTTGACAGCAGAACATTTATGTTCATCACGTGGGAAAATATACTTGCCCCGGGCAATAAATTTTTAGAGGGCTCTGTAAATTATTTAGCCAGTTATGCAAAAAAGTTAAGCCCAACCAAAGTGTATGGACTTAATGTGTTGGTTAACTAATGCGAACTTTAACTTTTTTGCATAATGGTGTCAGATTTACAGACCAGAACGTGATCCTAAGTATGTTTTGTGTTCATACAAGAAAATCCTTTTATATTGGATTTTTAATATGACTTTAAGGCTTATTATTTTAAATGTATTTCCCATGCGAATTATTGATATTGCTTTACTGAAGAAGACATTATAGTTTTTATTCATTTTTTTATTACAAAATATTGAACAAAACATTAAAATAATTCAATTCATTTTTTATTTACTTTTTCCTTAATCCCGGGCATACACCGGCTGATGTCATCGCATTCATAAGACTCTTTAACTGTATCAGCAATTTCACTTGGTAAAGATTTCATTCGGGGTACGTAATATACCTTTTTTATAGTTTTTTCACTTCACGTGCCATAAAGTTTGATATGTGGAATTCCTCTACCATCTTGAGAATAGACCAGCTTTTAGGCGATATAGTAAGTAATTGCATTTTCTCGCTATTTTTCGTAAGTGTTTTAAATTTTTCTTGTAATTGTGCTATAATTTCTGATTCCGGACATTGTGTGATGTGTGATGTTGAAGGTGTCAAAACTATTTGGAAAAACTATTTTTTTTATTGTAGTGCTCACATTTTGAAACTTGTTGCTTCTTTACTTTTTAAATAACATTTTTCTGGATGAAATTGTAGATTCTTCAAGATATGGTAGCGTCTCGTTTAATTCAGAAACCACAATTTCTTGAATCACCAAAGTTTTGTCTTTAGGCAACGATTCATTTTGCTCCAAGCCTTCAACTGAATCTATCTCTTCATAGTCTATTTCTTCTTCTGAATGTAAAATGTTTTCTTTTTGTAGTCGACATACATAATCTTAGTCTACATGAATGGCATATTCTTTTTGATGTTGAAATATTTTTCAAAATCATTGGAAATACATTTAAAATAATAAGCCTTAATGTCATATTAAAAATCCAACATAAAAGGATTGTCTTGTATGAACACAAAACATACTTAGGATCACGTTGTGGTCTATAACTCTGACACCAATCGAGTCTCCACCTTTAAATTTTCTGCAAATGTAGAAGAGGGTCTAATACTTGACATAGTTTTTTTTTTAAGAATTTTAAAAAATATACTTTTTCAGATATGGACCTTTGAACTCAAGACCCCAAGACACCAAAAAATGACCTTTGACACAATTTACATATAATTTTAAAGGGCGCACTTTCACCTTTAAACCCATACCAAAAAAACTAAATTATCTTGCATAGTTCAAAAGTTCTATCCCCTTTTTTTAAGGAGACTTTTGTGATTTTTTAACATTTTTCACATCTTTTATGACGTCATATTTCGGAAGCCGAAAGAATCTGGGGTCTGAAAATTTATGTTTTGTTAAAGTTCAGTAACATACAACAGTTGTGGTGAATTTCATTAAAATCAGAGGTGTTGTATCCGAACGGCATGATGGATTGACATGTTTTCACTCAATAACAATATCAACTAATAAAATAACAAACATATACAAAATAACTAATAAATGCAAGATACCTAATAATTTAAACTAATTATTAACAAAAGTTACTTTCGTAACAGTATTATCGCTATTTACTATATTTTTGTGCTTTATTTTAATAATTTTTTTATTATATATTTTATTTATTATTTTTTATAAATAAATATAAAAATAAGAAAATCTTAAAAAAATGGAATTTATAATACATATTCTAATGTTACATTTACACCTACACAAAATCAAAGACATTTTTTGGCGTTTACACCAGTGCTTTTTGACATATTGTCGGATTTCATTTTCATAATAAAAACAGCTGATTGAAAAAGGAAAGAAATTATATTGTAAACTCTTATTAGCAAAATGGAAAGCCAAAAACTAATTTTATTATATTAAAAAAAAAATAGAATAGGAATTAAGATTGTTGCGTAAAAAAAAACACCAGCATTTGTTAAATATAAGGTTTCACAAACTGCTGCATACTACCCGTAATAAATGATACCTGGGAAAAGACGTTTGATACGGAAAAAGTGCAGCCAAATGGCGAGGAGTTTTCTTACGACTATAACCCAAAAGGTGAACAAATAAAAGACAAAATTGCAAATTTTTAAATGTAACAATTTTATTGCAAAACAAACAAAAACAACTAAACACTTAAAAAACAATATTAAACGTAATAAAAGCGCCTCTTCATTGGAATTGCACTGCTTTTCCTTTTTGTAGGTACGTTTTCTGTAAATTAAGGCCTTTGTAATGCTACACAGTTTAAATTAATATAATTTTCATACCGTTTATTTATTATTGGCTTATCCATTTTCACAAATGTTTATTTTTGTTATTTACTAATTTACCGCAAATTTATTTTCCCCGCTCTTTTTATATATTTTTTTTTATGTCAAACTGTCAGATTTTTCTTGTTCATAGTTGTATTGTTAAGTATTGCAAGATGTCGTTAGATTTTGCCAAAATCTAGTGGCGAACTAGATTTTGTTTTGTATGGGAAATCTAGTAGAAATTACCAAGATTTCGCTCAAAATCCCTTAAGTACTAGATTTTGTGTAGGTGTAAATGTAGTATAAAGCTATTTTATATAAGAAACATATTTCAATATCTTTTACATTTTTTTCAGTGTATCATTATATGTATACATGTTTGTATATTATTAGCTTTAAAAATTCCAAATATTTCTTTATCAAAAAAAAATGTCCTTAACCAACAAAAGTTCTCATAAAAAGTTTTAAATTGTATTTGGTCAGCATAAAAAGACGTATTTTTTTATCAGTAACGTAATAAGAAGCTAAGGGCCCAACCACGCTCACACTATGTGACATGTCGCACATAACTATTTATATCTAAATGTAAAATCCAACTAACAATTTAATGTTTTGTATAAATTTTTTAAATTTGTTATTTAAATTTTATTATAAAACATAAAATTGTAGTTTGTGGCTTGCAACAAAAACGAAACGTGTGTGCGTGTAGAAGTTTTCGAAGTGACATCAAACCTGAGTAGGAATATTGTTGCAGAGTTATGTCACATAGTTTGATTACAAAATGTATGAAATTTAAAGAAAGTACACCCAGAGAAAAAATATGTTTAAATTTGGTCACCTCCAACAAAACTATTTTTAAAGAGAATTGCAAACATATTATGTTTAAATTTAACCATATTATTGTCACCGATAAGCATATTATTGTTAAATTAGTCCTACATCAAGAAGGCACAACCATATTATGGTTGCCTCCGAACATCTTTTGGTTAGTAATAACTAAAATATGTTTAACATTTATAATAGCATTGTTGATTTTCAACCAAAGCATGTTGCTCTTAGAAAAGAGGAAAATACTATTGTTAATTTAAAAACAAATTATTGTCATATTTAACCATTACATGTTTAGAGGCAACCATAATATGGTTGTGGCTTCTTGATAGAGGACTAATTTAACAATTATATGTTTGTCGGTGACAATAATATGGTTAAATTTAAACATAATGTGTTTAAAATTGTGTCTAAGAATAGTTTTGTTGGAGGTGAACATATCTAAACATATTTTTTTCTCTGCGTGTATGGTAGCACTGTTGGGAGAATAAGTGTCTAAATATGAGAGCCTTAGGGAAAAAGTTAGCAAAATAAAAAAGATTTTATTTCACAAAAGTTTTTATTTCACAAAAGCTTTTTCCGACAAATTTTTATGTCAAATTGTATGGACAATGTAATCTCGACGTAGTTCTGTTTGAACACTTAGATCTAAGCCTGGCCTGGGGACAACTCCATGATGGATCTTAAGAACTGGGTGAGCAACATTGGGCTTATCAACCCGAGTGCAATTAATACACCCAGATGGCAATTTGAGTGAATAATGCGGCAAGATAATATTCTCATCCCCCGTTTGGGAGCTGGAGCTATCGTAACTCCGCTGCATTTGGAAAACTGCTTTTAGCTCTGTTGTGTAGCAACAGAACATAGGAAAGCTCTCCCACAAGTGGTGGAAAATTAGATCTTTAGTGGGACTTTCAGGATATCAGGATATCAGGATATATACTCACCACGTGATTCCCAAAAGTATATTTTCAACGGAAAGCGAAACTTCCGCAAAGATAATCTTCCTAAAACAGAGGACGTATTTCCCGCATAAAGCCAATAGTCAGTATGGTTCTGTGCCACCAGGTTTTACTGACTCTTGGTTCCAGATGGAAACTCTGGTCTATCATCTATCAATTTTTTACTTCTACCGCATCCAAGATATTGCCTGCTTCTGATTGTGCCCCGGAGTATATAACACCAAAAGGTGAAATATCGTTATGATGCTCCCTACAGCCCCGGGTGTGAATGGTCTGATCAGCAAGCAACTAGATTTACTTTTATAAATTTAAAATAGTTTGTTTATATAACTCTTTCATTATAAAACAAGTCGTCACTTAAATGCAAACGGGCGCCACATAACCCTATGTTTTTACAGGAAAAGCAAAAAATTTTACAAAATCAATTACAAGAAGTTGTACCTGGCGTTTGAATTTCTTTAATAAAATCGCCATATTTGTTCGCAGGAATCTAAAATCTGTGAACATGTAGTTAAGTAAAACGAACAAAAATCAACACAAAACTATACTTCGAATTTTTTCGTTGTTAGGCCCTTTTTCATTTTATGTGACGAAATACTTCTAAAAATATTTTTGTTGCATTACGATAAAAATATTGAAGAATAGAACAAACCTGCAATAGAACAATGTTGGAATAAAATAAAGCCGAATCAGTTCAAAGATGAAATAGAAAAAGAAAAAACTGATATAGAACATTCAAAATATGTTTGAATGTTTTGATTACAGACATAGGCCATAGGGATACTGACTTAGAGAGGAACATTTTTAGTTTTTTCTTTAATATCGTTATATGAAGTGATGATTATTACCAAGAAGGATGTTTATATGAAAGTGTTTTCTCTTTGAACTGCCCTTAATTATTTAATTACACTGCTCTGAAATATTTTTACGTTTTTGTTTGTTTGTGTGTTCCATTGCACTCGTTGCTGTTGCTATAATTTACCATTTTTTAATTCATTGTTGGTTTTTATACCCTCCACCACCACTAGTGGTGAATGAGGGTATACTAACTTTGTCATTCCGAGTGAAACTTTTTTATTATACATGTAAGACCCCATAAAGTATATATATTCAGGCTCCTTGAGTAATTCCCAGTCGATTTAGCCATGTCCATCTGTCTGTCCGTCTGTGGAAAACATGATCACTTTCAAAAAATGCAAAAGAAATGAACAAACTTGGTCTCAAAATGCTTGTAGTTATCCAAAGCAGTTTGGGATGGAAATCTAGCCACATCGGATCAGTAGGATCACAACTATGCGTCAAAATGTGGAACCACCACACTAAAAAAAATTTGTAATTTTGATACAAGAACTAACATAAATGGTGGAATAATGCACGGAATGATATAAAATTTTGGACGAATTCGCTCTATACGCCTGCAAATCATACTGTTAAATTTCTCGAAAATCGATCCATAATTGACCATGGGCCCCATATAAACCCTACTCGTACTACAGCTTAGTACGCCTAAAACCGTAATAAATAATGCTATCATAACTTAATTCGGTACGGTACAGTTTTGTAGGACTACAAATCACACTGTAACATTTTTTGAAGACCGGTCCATAATTTATGCCCATATCCCATATAAACCTTACGCCGGGAAAACAGTTTAGTACACCTAAAACCGCAATAAATAATGCTATCAAATTGAAATTTGGTACGTCACAGTTTTATAGGATGAGAAATCGCACTGCCAAATTTTGTGAAGATTAGTCAATAATTTATAGGCCCCATATAAACCCTACTCTCGGAAAACAGTTTATTGTTCCTAAAACCAAATAAAGCCCACTCTAGGAAAATAATTAAACTCGCTGTAAAATTTGTTACTTAAATTCATATGGAAAGAAAAATATCATGAAAATTTGTGAAATTTACTGTTAACGCTAAGACTAATGTCACTGCTGAATTGAAATTTACGGCCTATTTCCGATGTGCGAAAGAATTCTTTCGTTCGAACAACTACATTTAAAACAAATACAAAGTTTTTAGAATTGTTTTTGTTTTAAATGTATTTGTTCGAAAGAAAGAATTCTTTCGCACTTCGGAAATAGGCTATTATTCTTATTTATTTTTTGTAATACCAGAAATCAGTCTTCAGAATTTTGGGATGATTGGTCCATAACTTAACATAGGTCCAATACAAATAACCCTCCTAAAAATCATTTTAGTTTGGCTAAAACTGTTACGAATCATGATATTTTACTTAAGCCAGTTCAAAGTTCTAACAAGAAACCCACAAAACTTTCTTATTCTCGGTCAATAGTTTTAATGCTGACGTTCGTTTTTATGAAGCTTGGTTAATAATATATATATATTTATCATAAAGAGCTCACTTCTGGCGGTGGAGGGTAGCAAAGCTTCGGCACAGCCGACTATAGCACTCTAACTTGTTTTTTTTGATAGTCTACTTGTTTTGAAAAACTTATCGAATGAAGTTTGATTTATCTAAGTGTCCTGTTTCGTGATTTTTGTATTGTTATTTATGTTTACAATAAAATACAGTGATGGAAGTAGTGTGAAATACATAGCTTTCAAAACATTTTGCGCAGTTCTCTAGTCTATAAAGGATTTTTATAATACTCTGTGATGTCTTTGCTAGTACTTTGAAAAATTAAATCAAATAAAATATTTGCTTCGTTGCACATACAAAAATAGAAATCATATGTTTTGGGCTGCCCACCACTGATTTAAAGCTTAAAAGCATTGTTTTGTCTTTGTGAAAATTTTAGTCCTACTTTTTTGACATTCGTGCTGTGTACGTCGACTTCGTAAGCCGAGTATTTGTTGTTCATAAAGACCAGTGATTTAGAAAATAATATTTAGTATATAATATTTTTTAAAGGCCTTTAAAAACTAAGGTCTTTTAATAATTCTCTATTTTAAGCACTAAAGTCAACTGTTTAATATGCAATATTTGCCATTTAACTGCCTGTACTTCCACTATGAGTAAGACTCTACTACTACAACTCTATAATATGTGCGGTGCATACTGAAATCTAGGACACGCGAAAATTTCTTTTACAATTGTATTCGTACAACTATTGTGTTAATCACATTTAAAAAAAATTACTATGAAACAATGAACGATTAATTTTGCAACAATTTTTATTTTTCATTTCAACATTTTCAACCAGCGCAAAGGAATAGCACATATAAAAGACAGCAACAGGAATTGCAGTCTATAAACAAATGGGAGGCTAAGGAACTCCATTAAAGTACAGACCAGCATTTCTGAGGGTTTGGAATAGAAGTAAAAACTCTGTATTTCTGGCATAAAATTTCAAAATAATTGAATTGAAAATATTAACGTTATCTGATAAATGGCTGAGCAAATTATACTTAGAGATTCTTAAAGGCGTCAAAATTTGTAAGGGGTCCGCAAATTAAAAATAATGGGAACCCCTGATAACTTTGACCCTCTTTTTTAAGTTTTAATCGTTTTTTTAAAAAAAAGAGAAACTCTATTTTTTTTTTGTCATGATTTTATATGTAAATACTTTGTCGTTGCATTATTAAAATGTTAAAGTAAAAATTGGCAAAAAGAAGAGAAAGAATATGCTAAAACAGCCAACCAACGATAAAGAATTGAAGTCACTAAAAGGCGTAAAATTAACTTAAGAATTTTATGATTTTTTTTTTTTGCATTTTCACATTTTTCATTAGACTGAGTTTGAGTGGCAAAAAACTTTTCAGGGATACGAAAGATGTTTTAATATTAAAGCAGATGTTTTTGAATATTCTGGACTGTCTGTTTGCTATTTCTGGCATTTAAAAAAATTTAAACATCTTCTAATTAAAAACAGCTCAAAGTGATATAAATAGAAAAGCGGAAAAATTTTTCAAACTGTTAGTAAAAACAAACTGATTCGGAATAGGGGTACCGCTAGACTTCAAAATTATATATATTTGTTTAAAACATTTTTAAAATGTTTAATTTAATCAATTGTATTTTAAAAGTCCTTCTCAACTCAACTTATTTTGACATATGTCTAATTTATTTTGTATTGGGAAAATATTTGTATATGGAAACCCTTTTTCATAGTCTTTTGAAAACAATTTACTTGCATACAAATGTATAAATAAATGTGTAAGAGGAAAAAGCGGAACGCTGTAACAACGCATTTTTTTGTAGTGATTTATTGACATTGCAGTCCATTTTAAATGCGCCGGAAATACTATGTTATAAGTCACGTTAAGACGCCCTTAAAAAAAACTGCACTTGAAATGGAGAGAACAAAAGGAACCAGTGAGCAACGAGTTAAGTAACATGCAGCCAATGTATGTTGGTATGCGAGCATTAAATAATTTCAAAAGCCCTGTAGATAAAATGAGATAAAGAAAATAAATCGCCGACGCCCTCGAAACGAGCTTTAGTTTGGATTCTGGCATACATAATTATTTGATCAGATTATTGGAAAATAATTTTTTTATTTAAAACGCAGAAAGTTACGAGCAAAAATTATTTTCAAACGTGCAAAAAATTTGTATTTCTTAACATAAGCAATAACGTCGGCAGAATGGCGTCACAAATATGTTCTGGGTTTAATATTTTTTTCAAAGTGAAGTATACGTCTTAACAAAAATCATGAATTTGTATCTATAAGCAAATCAGCAAATGCAAAACAGTTAAGAACACTTTTCTCCTCTATTTATGAACTGGTTTGAACAAAAATACAATATTTGTGAGGTATTTACGTACAGCAGTGTAAAATATATATTTTATTAAAATCTGAGAGGGTAAAAAGGTCAAAAAAAAAACGGGTAAATTCGATAGCCGCACTACAATTTAATAATTATCGTTGTCCATTAAAAAATAAGCAGACAAGTGTCTGGTACTTCTTTGAAATTCAAACGTTTAAGGGGTAGTACTTTTTTTACAAAATGTTTGCCCCATTTTTTTCCACGTGTTAAATTATGGGCTCCCACTACAATATTGAAATTTTTTATAACTCAGTGGGGAGAAAAAATTTTTAAACGGGGGCAACACGGAAAATTAGAATTTGGTAGTTTCCACGGCAATAATTGCCAATCTAATTGCTAGTCTAGACTTAGGGTTAAAGTTTTTTGATTTATTTTTAATAATAAGATACTCACTTGATCAACTGTCTGTTTTTAGAAAATGTAAATAGTATATTGTGTGAGAAATAATTTTTAAAACAGCAATAAAAGACGAAAATTAGTTTTTGGTGCCAATATAAACAGGCGCTAATGTAAGTTTGAATAATACCGACTTGAATATACTCATACAAACTTGGAGTGTATATTTTTATTCGAGAACGCTTCTCAGCATTAAAAAAGAAAAGTTCAGTTATTAAAATGCATCTGAAACAATGAATAAATGACTTGTTGTGTGAAAACAATTTGTTATGAAATGGCAAAAAAAACGTTCAGAAATTTGACAGTAGCATCGCTGGAAGAGTTCCAAAACATCATAATGCCATGCACTCAAAGTCAAAAATATGTCATCAAGTTTATCTATGAACATTTGGATTATTGTGAACGCAGCGACAACTTTCTTGGTGCACTTTGGGATAGATTTCATTAGTGGTATTCAAAAATAATTGCAAAGGGTCTTGTAAAATAGCAAGTGGTAAGTGTGCACAGATTTGTAATTTCTACACCATGGCATAGCTTTTTTCGCTTTTTGTGCGGCAATGTCATGCAGTGATATTAATTTTAATATATTAGTTTTTTTCGCTGATAAAATCGCTAAATAGAATAAAAAAAAAATAACAAAATTGTCACAACTAACATTTAATTAAACGCAAAAAAAAGAAGATACAAACAAGGAACCGAAAAAAAGATATATTCCTAATAAATGAATGGTAGTAGTGTTACAAGAATGCCTTAAGGGGCGCTCAGAATTAATGAAAAAAATGTAGACAGTGCGAACAGTAGTAGATAGTAGTATGGTAGTGTATAAAGTCATTCCTAAAAATTTAAGGAATAGAACTATTACAAAAAAGCTTTATAAAATACATAACTGAAATTTAGCTCATAGAATAAATTCGAAAAATAAAAAATGTTGAATATAATAAATGATAATTAATGAATTTCTCAATTTGAAAATAATTTTCCACTATTTTTTTTTTTTTAAATTACTGTAGACTGTAGGTAAAGGGAACTAGTTCATGCAAGGGCTATTCACTCAACCCGCACTGTACTACTCAAACCAGATTGAAAAAAGAGAATCTTTAAAATGAGAAAAATATTTTATTATAGTTAATGTGTTTAGGTATTTCAAGTAAGAAATGCTATTTTAAAATGATTTAATTACTTATTTTACTTTTTTGAACGAAGTTTCCTCTACACATTACTAATCAACAGTGCTGCCAATTTAGCCATTAAGTGGCTAGATTTAGCAATTTTTCACCTTGTTTAGTCATTAAAAAATAAGTTAAGCCATTTTTTTCAGCCATTTATCAACTTTTTAAACCAAAAAAAATTTTAATTTTCTTATAAAAATTTATAAAATTGCTAGAAGTAAAATAAAAATGTTTAACAATTAAAACGTATTTAATTTAAATCACAACTTTTATAAATGTTGAAAATCGCTATAAATGATGATCATGAAACATCCCAGGCAGAAATTACAAATACAAAATGTTGACTCTTCCAAAAATATTGTACCATCTCAACACTGAAGACACAAAATTACAACCTAAGTTTTTTAATACTGTTTTTACAAAAACTCTACACCGGTACAACACACTAAATACAAATATACGACTTTAGTTTTGTAATGTCGTATTTACAATAAAACTATACTGCTGCAATACTGTATAGACAAGAACTTTACCTTAATTTCCTAATACCGAGTTTTCAATAATTCTATACCAATACTAAGCTCTATAAACAAAATATAGTCTTAATTTACTATACAGTGCCGTATTAAAATTTAAGCAAAAAACTATTTAAGGTAAGAAAAATTATACAAATTTACTGCAAAATTTTGTTTGTTGATTACACGAATTTATGTAGTTACATCCATATGCACATTACATGTTATTATTTATGTAAAAGAGTAATATCTTTTATTTCATCATTAAATAAATAATTACATTTTATGCTTCATTGATCCTATGTTGTAAATTTAAATTTAGAGTATTGTGGCAACACTAAAAACAAGAGTCGGAAGACGCACATTTGGCGTTATTATTTTATTATTTTGAGTACATTGTAAATTTGGTAAACAGTAAGTTGTATTGATATTGATAGTACCCCCTCAATCGGCACAGCGTCGTGCTGATTCTCTTTTTCTGCCTGAGATCTTTCAAAAATAGGAACAGTATTCATTCCAATATTAAATTTAAAGAATGGATTAACACAAACAAGACTGTTTCTCTCTGGTCGAAAGTATTTCAATATAAAGATGCAGGCGGCAACAAAAAACTTCTAGAAACTTCAGAATTTACTATTAAGTTGCTCTCACTTCCATGGTCTTATGCTGAAGTATTATATTTAGTATTTATATTTAGCCTAATAAACATCGTTAAAAGTAATTTGAGAAATAGGTTACATTTAGCAACCGTTAATTAGATTTGATCAATTAGGGAAATATTTTTTTCATAACAAAAAAATATTTTTATCTTTTTTATTGTCGATTTGGACTTAGAGGGTTACCCAACCTTGTTGTCATAATTAAGATTTTCCTTCAAAATATTAAAAACTAATAGGCACATAGCGATGATCTAATTTTTGAATTGCTCAAAAAAAAATTTAACCAATTTTTCCCCGTAAACTTAGCCATTTTTGGTCATAAAGTTTTGGCAACACTGCTCATCCCTCCATTAGGTACTATCCGAATACTACCGAATAGTATCCTCAATCTTGGTTTCCTTTTACTCCGAGTCTATTGTATGTTCAAACTATTTTTCATGGTTTTTCGTTTAAAAGGAATTGACTTCAAATCATTTTCAATTCGAAATCCGTGTTTGTTTGGATGAATTTAACGCATGTGAGTGCAAGCCATAAAAAATTAGTTTGTTTAATTATCTTTGTGAAAAAAACACCAAAGAAAATGTGGAGCCTAAACAGGAACAGAGATAAATATGATAGCGTACATGTGTCATCGTCGCTTAAGTCTAAATCCAGATCAACAAAAGACAAACCGTTATTGCCCTTTAAGTCAAAGACTCGTGTTTGATGTTTACCCACACTAAAAAAAAACGTCATATCAAGTTTTGTCTTAACCCTTGAAGGGTACTGTGAGTAAAATTTACTCACATAAGGAATAGATTTGTTCGTAAATCAGCAGGTTGGCCACACTGAAAGTCAAGCCACTAGCAGTGCTTGGCCCACTCTCTCATTAGTCGGCTGCCGCAAGCATTGAATGGTGCTGTTTGATTTATCGCGCTTGTGGACAATTTAAAAAAAGTTAGTGAGTAAAATTTACTTATCGATACCCTCTACGTACTAATTTGGGTGAGTCATATTTACTTATCAGTAACTTACTACGTGTCTAAAATTATATTTTGTGCTGAATTATGACAATTATGTTTTTGTTTTGTATTATGTTGCCGAAAAGAAAACTATAGAGCATACAAATGGTAGGTCGCGGACTATCAGAACAAAAGATTTTGAATGCAATACTTGAACTAGAATCTGAGAAAGAAGACAATTTGGAGTTGGAGCTTTGTAACTTTGATGGGGATTCTTGGGACAGTGTTGCAGATCCGGAATATCAACCAGAAACGGAAGAATTAAATGTTGTCGAAGAAAACTTGATACACGAAATCATAAATGCGGAAGAACCTGAAAAGGAAGAAAGGGAGGAAACACCTGGAAGCAGCAAACGTAAAAAACACAAACTTAGTGAGGGGAGAAGAAATGAAAGATCAGCTGCTCAAGAAATTCGTGAAACAGAAGAATTAATTACAATTATTACACCTAGTACCAACAATCTGATCGGAAAAGATGGAAATTTTATTTGGAGTAAGGAACCTGTTGCTGCGCTAGGTCAAAACTCCCTCAAAAAATATTGTTCACATTCGCCCTGGCCCAACAGCAAATGCAAAATATTCGTGGTGTCCTGCCAGTTGCTTCAAACTGTTTTTTACCGCAGACATATTTGAAGAGATTTTGGTTTATACAAATAAAGAAATAAACATTCAAAGCGAGAACTATAACGATAAATCTCACGCGGTTTTGTCAAATTTGGAAATGGACGAACTTGAAGCATTTCTTGGTTTCTTAGTCTTGTCCGCTGCTCTCAAAGATAATCACTTAGCAACACATATGATGTTTGACACTACCTACTGTGGGGAAAGGTATAAGGCAACCATGTCCGAGAGAAGTTTCAAATTTATCCTAAATTGTCTAAGATTCGATGACAAAGAAACAAGAACTGCTACAAGAGAAATTACCAAACTAGCTCCAGTTTATTCTATCTGGGACAAACTTTTAAACAATTTCAGAGTGAACTATAAACCTGGATGCTATATAACCATTGATGAGCAACTAGTTGGATTTAGAGGCAAATGTCCATTTAGGATGTATATTCCCTCTAAGCCCAACAAGTATGGGATCAAAATTGTCATGTCTTGTGATAGCGGAACAAAGTATATGTTTGATGCCATTGTTAACCTTGGAAAAGGAAGTGCTGCTGGTGAATATTATATTGTTGAACTGCTGAAAAATGTAAAGGGCACCAATCGAAAAGTCACGATAGACAATTGGTTTACGAGTGTACCACTCATTCAACGTCTCCGTCATGAATACAAAATAACAACTGTTGGCACAATAAAAAAAAATAAACCACAATTGCCTCTTGAAGCCACAGATATTCAAAAACGAGCAATTCAAAAACGAGCCGCATCCACTTCTTTGCTCATATTTCATGAGGATTTGACAGTTGTATCATACCAGCCCAATAATAAAAAACTTGTATTATTGGCGTCTAGTATGCACAGTACGGGCAGTGTTCATGAGACCACTGGAAAACTAGAAATAGTGCATGTGTACAACTCAACAAAAGAAGGAGTTGACAGTTTTGATCAGATGTGCCAAAACATTAACCATGGCAGGAAAACCAGAAGGTGGCCTCTAGCAATTTTCCAAAATATGATGAACAAAGCTGCAATAAACGCATACATCGTTTACGCGCACAACATGTGTAGCCGTGGGCAAAAGCCAGAATCCCGACTTAATTTTATGTTATCTCTACACAAGGAGTTAACGGAAGGATTTCAAAGGAAAAGATTAGCAACTAATACAAACATGAGCCTGGCGTTGAAAAATCCATTCAAAATATTGTAGGCGCAAGCCAAGAGGCCCATAGTGCCGGACAAGACCAAAAGGGGCCTAGAAAGTACTGTAATTTTTGTAGTTATACCAAATATAGATACACCACCACTTATTGCAATTGTGGATTAGCTATTTGCGGTGAACATGCACAAAAAAAAGTGCCCTTGCTGTGCTTGAAAAACAATTTTTATGTATTCATAATCGTCAAAAATCAATAATAAAGTATTATTTTTGCTTATTTTATATATTTTAATAAAAAATTACACTTATATTATATGCTGGCCTACAATTTTTTTCATTTAAAACTACTAATTTACAAAATAAATCATATAATAACGTAAAAATTCTAAAGTGAGTAAAATTTACTCATCGGTACCTATAAGCGCCTACAATTTAACCGTACCCTTCTAGGGTTTAAAGACAACCGGTTTTCAAACAGCAATGCAACCATGTTTTCTTGTCTTTTTTCGGTTTTGATTTCTCTTTAACCTACATCAAGGTTACAACATAAGAAAGCTCGCAATTATGTGCAATGAGGTTCGTTTCAGTCTGTCTTGTCTTGTCTTACTCTGTGTGGGTATGTTGCATCAAATCACATGTATTTTTTGCAGGCAATCTTTTTTTGCAGTAAGTCAAAACGCCAGCTTTGCGGTTGTTTTGTTTGGTGTGGGTTGTCTCATAAGAACTAATGTACTGTTGTCGTATTAGTCAAAAATTCGTTTCGCTTTTTTCAGCCTAAGCAAAATTTTGTTTCTTAAGAATGTGTGCTGATGAGCAGCTTCAAGTAACGTGCGTTAATTTGATAGGAGGTATATTTATCGCAATAGTCTGGTCAATAAGCAAGCAAGATCGTCCGAATTTTCGCCAGAAAAGGTGCCGAAGTGTTCAAAATCATTATTATAGTCATCCTTGTCCTGAGTTTGTTATTTCAATGCAATCTTGTACACAATTAACAATATTATCTTTCAAATTTTCCTTTTTTAACTTTTCGTTTTGTGTGGATTTTGCTATTTAAAAATCACCGTTATTTTGAAAAACACTCCGATCCAGAAAAACTCAATAGATAAGAAATCTATAAGGCCAACAAAGCAGAAATGTACTTTAGTTTTTTTACTTTACAATTAGTCCATTCTGTGTTATTTCCAACCAGCCTTCATAAACCTGTCGCTAGTGATTCAAAATATACAAGAAATTGTTTCAATGATTTCTGTTATTTAAATAAATCATAGACTTATGTTCTGTTTTCATAATACAAGTGATTGTACGTATAGAAATATTTATATGAAAAGCACTCAATTTTTTTACTTTTAAATTTCACTACACGTTCAATCACTTCTATTGTGAAAACAGCACATTATACTTTTTCCCTCAACCACTGCTAGCAGTATGAATACAACTGCTGCGAAAAAGGTTAGTATGCGGATTTTGGTGTCGACCACTTTAAATTGTTAAACCACATACATAAACGAATCCAAAACAATTTTATTCCCACAAATCCACATGCTAACACTCCCATACATATGTGGTTGTATATGTGTACAGTTAGCGAATATTTAATGCGTTTAAAAGCTCATGTTTATGTCGCCTTTACGTACTTTTGATAATGCTTAGAATCAAATTTATAGAGGAAAACTTAAAATTTCCTTAAAAAAAAACACTACTAAATCACTCCATGAACAAAGGAACTCGACTCAAAATGTGCTGTTTTCACAATACAAGTAATTGAACAATTAGAAAAATGTATATGAAAAGCACTTAGTTTTTTGAGTATTTTTCATAAAAATTTTTTTTTTTTGTTCCAGAGTGGACCCTATTTGGGCCCGATGGGCAATCATGGACCCGCTAAAACAATGTTATGTTATGAGCTTTAGAGGCATATAAAAGATCTTTTTGCAGAATATTATTTAGACAAAAACATCCAAATGAGATTTGTTTTGTATTATAGTGATTTAAGGCAGGGGCTTTATATGGAACATATGGTAAATGTTGGACCTACCAGTACAAAATTCCATGGCTTAGTTTCTAGGTGTTATAAAAGTTCAAATTATATATCAATACAAACATTTTTAAGGGAAGTATGGCACTTAAAGCTTTTTTCGAGAGAGGTATTTGTATAGGAGCTGTAGTCAAATAAGGAAACATTTAAAAAAAATTTGGCAAATCGATTTATTTTGCCATGAAATTTTTTTGAGCAAATATAAATATTAACTACTTAATTAAATAATTAATTTAATATTAATTTTAATTAAACTTAATAGTGGTTGGGCACAAAGACTATTCCGGAAGTTTGTATGGGGGATATTTTTTTTTTTTTTTTTTTTTTTTTTATTATTCCTACACTAAATCCCGCGAAGCTTTTTTGCTTGTCTGGAAATTATAGACCGATTCTCACCATTCTGAACAGGCTTCTTCCTTATTACAATTGAAACATATGTATGTACCAAAAGTTATCAAATTATCTTAAGCTTGCTTGTACTTTAAGAACATGTGTACATGGACAGACATCCAGCCAGCCGTACGGACGGATGGATGGATGGACGAGCATCGACTCAGAAAAGGATTCTAACGGAATCTAGGACCAATATTTTTTAGTGTTTTATCCCTAGAGGAAATTGACACTAACGTAGTCCCGTGATAGGTTGTTTGGTGGCAGAGACCGGTCCTTGTTCTCACACTTTATATGAATGACACCTCTCACTGTTACATGGGGTTGACATTGGAGAGGATTAATTGACATCCAACCGCCACCATTTAACCAGTCACACGTCCATTCTCAATAAACGTTTTAAGTGTTAGTTACTGCAATGCTAGTCCTTGGTATTCTGCCAATAAAAAATCCTAGAGTTAATTGTAAGAACAAATTTATAAAAAGTCACAACGAACCGGTAAATACTGAACCTGTTACAAAAACGGTCCTAATAAATAAATAAAAAATCATTTATATAAAAAAATTATTCAAAAAAAAATTAAAAAATCTGTGTTAAGTTCTCCTTTCACATGTCATTATATATTTATATTTGTTCTTATTCTATTTTCACAAATCCTAGGATCAGTTCTGTTGGAACAATTGCCACAAATTTCCCGCAGGGTTACATCAGCACCAAAATAGTGGAGTGGGTACGAAAAATACCAAATAGAAAAAGTAATCAATTACAGTACAGTATTCACCGATGGTGTGACACATTTTTTTAGGGAGTTTATAAAATTAAGTTCTTAAATTTAGTTCTAGGATTTGTTTTATTAAAATAATACTACATTGTATTGAAATAATACTCCATTGTTTTGAAATAATACTCCATTGTAGTAACTAACACTAAACACCTTCATTGAGAGCAGTTGTGTGAGTTGTCAAATTGTGGCTGGTAGGTGTCAATTGACCCCCTCCAATGACAACCCCATGTAAAATTGATAGGTCCCATTCGTATAAAATGATAGAATTAGAACAGGTCTCTTCACCAAAGACCTATCACGGGACAACTTTGGTGCCAGTTCGCTTCCCTCTAGGAAACTTATACAACCCAATTATAAATTTACCGGGTTTTTTACCTTCTCACATTTTTTACAATTGAACTGAAATAGAAAAAATGGAAGCAGGGTTAAAATTCCGAGGGAATTTGTATTCATAATCAAGTTGACCATTTGCTCTGGCAGCGGCAGAAGAGGATTTTATATGTTTTGGTTTTTTTATTTTTCTTATTTATCCTTAAATACCTATAGTTGCATATAAATCCTGGAAGAAATGTTGCTTTCCAGTGCATCTTTTTTAACGCGATTCCGAATATTATTTAGACAAAAACATCCAAATGAGATTTGTTTTGTATTATAGTGATTTAAGGCAGGGGCTTTATATGGAACATATGGTAAATGTTGGACCTACCAGTACAAAATTCCATGGCTTAGTTTCTAGGTGTTATAAAAGTTCAAATTATATATCAATACAAACATTTTTAAGGGAAGTATGGCACTTAAAGCTTTTTTCGAGAGAGGTATTTGTATAGGAGCTGTAGTCAAATAAGGAAACATTTAAAAAAAAATTTGGCAAATCGATTTATTTTGCCATGAAATTTTTTTGAGCAAATATAAATATTAACTACTTAATTAAATAATTAATTTAATATTAATTTTAATTAAACTTAATAGTGGTTGGGCACAAAGACTATTCCGGAAGTTTGTATGGGGGATATTTTTTTTTTTTTTTTTTTTTTTTTATTATTCCTACACTAAATCCCGCGAAGCTTTTTTGCTTGTCTGGAAATTATAGACCGATTCTCACCATTCTGAACAGGCTTCGTCCTTATTACAATTGAAACATATGTATGTACCAAAAGTTATCAAATTATCTTAAGCTTGCTTGTACTTTAAGAACATGTGTACATGGACAGACATCCAGCCAGCCGTACGGACGGATGGATGGATGGACGAGCATCGACTCAGAAAAGGATTCTAACGGAATCTAGGACCAATATTTTTTAGTGTTTTATCCCTAGAGGAAATTGAACTGACACTAACGTAGTCCCGTGATAGGTTGTTTGGTGGCAGAGACCGGTCCTTGTTCTCACACTTTATATGAATGACACCTCTCACTGTTACATGGGGTTGACATTGGAGAGGATTAATTGACATCCAACCGCCACCATTTAACCAGTCACACGTCCATTCTCAATAAACGTTTTAAGTGTTAGTTACTGCAATGCTAGTCCTTGGTATTCTGCCAATAAAAAATCCTAGAGTTAATTGTAAGAACAAATTTATAAAAAGTCACAACGAACCGGTAAATACTGAACCTGTTACAAAAACGGTCCTAATAAATAAATAAAAAATCATTTATATAAAAAAATTATTCAAAAAAAAATTAAAAAATCTGTGTTAAGTTCTCCTTTCACATGTCATTATATATTTATATTTGTTCTTATTCTATTTTCACAAATCCTAGGATCAGTTCTGTTGGAACAATTGCCACAAATTTCCCGCAGGGTTACATCAGCACCAAAATAGTGGAGTGGGTACGAAAAATACCAAATAGAAAAAGTAATCAATTACAGTACAGTATTCACCGATGGTGTGACACATTTTTTTAGGGAGTTTATAAAATTAAGTTCTTAAATTTAGTTCTAGGATTTGTTTTATTAAAATAATACTACATTGTATTGAAATAATACTCCATTGTTTTGAAATAATACTCCATTGTAGTAACTAACACTAAACACCTTCATTGAGAGCAGTTGTGTGAGTTGTCAAATTGTGGCTGGTAGGTGTCAATTGACCCCCTCCAATGACAACCCCATGTAAAATTGATAGGTCCCATTCGTATAAAATGATAGAATTAGAACAGGTCTCTTCACCAAAGACCTATCACGGTACAACTTTGGTGCCAGTTCGCTTCCCTCTAGGAAACTTATACAACCCAATTATAAATTTACCGGGTTTTTTACCTTCTCACATTTTTTACAATTGAACTGAAATAGAAAAAATGGAAGCAGGGTTAAAATTCCGAGGGCATTTGTATTCATAATCAAGTTGACCATTTGCTCTGGCAGCGGCAGAAGAGGATTTTATATGTTTTGGTTTTTTTATTTTTCTTATTTATCCTTAAATACCTATAGTTGCATATAAATCCTGGAAGAAATGTTGCTTTCCAGTGCATCTTTTTTAACGCGATTCCAAACCCAGAACTTCCCGAAAAATTCAGTTGTTTGCAGTTATAACTTTCCCGAGAATTAAAAGCGGGAAACGTAAAATGTTTTTTAAAGTAAAAATTCAGAAAATAAAAGAAAACATTTTATATAACACCTTTATTTAAAAGAGTTCAAATTTGCAATTCATAAATCGTATTTCAGTATTTCTAGGGTCTACGTGAAAAATGTGAAGCCTACATCAATAAGATGATTCCAAGTGATCAATATACAATAAATATATTTATCAACTAAATCATAAAAAAAATGTCAGCTTATAAAGGTTTATTCACCCATATTGTACATTAAACTTTTATCCTGGAAAAAAAATTTTTACTAAGAACTTTCTGTAGTATGATTCACTAATTTCGGAAGATTTGGCCGGAAAATCAATGCTGCCACATGTGCACAAAATCTATTAGTTTCACAAGGTGTGGTAGTAGTACTTCAGCAATGAACAATATTTTTCTTGGTTTTCGTTATTGTGTCATACTGCATATTTTTAATTGTTTCTGATGATTGTGTATTTATTTTAAGGTTAGAGTTGTTCATAAAAAACATGTTTTCTCTCTCTCTCTCAAAACGGGGCACTTCAAAATAAATATAAAAAAAATTTGTGAGGACAAACATTTGGCAACATGGGTAAATCGACCTTTCAATGATATTTATACAAATTTTTAGGGGAAACTTAAAATTAAATTTCTTAAATATATAAAACTAACTGTTTGGTCCCTGCGTTGTCCGGAATTTTCCAAATAACACTTAAATACTGGTGAATTTTTGTTATAACTTGATGCCAGCGCCATCTGCCGGTTCAACATTTTATCAGCAAACTTATTTTTGGTTAATAAATATATTTTGAGAATTTCAGGCAAATCGTGCCATAAATTAAAAAAAATTATATATCACGACAACAGCGCCAACTCTCGGGAATAAACTTAAGAATAACCTGGTTTCAGATTAAACGAATTTATTGTCCAAGTTTGGTGTCAATCGGTCCAGCGGATCTTTAGTCAAATCAACACGTACCCGGAACAACAATTTCATATAATAAGATTATTTTGGAATTACCGTCATCCAAAGAAGTTCCAAGGAAGTGAAAATTTAAAAAAAAAATACAGGTTTCTAGTTTCTAGTAGAAAAATTAAATTGGACATGTTTTATCCCAACAAACACGGCGATTTCACATTAAATTAAACAAAATTTTTACATTTTCCTATTTACAAAAAACCGAAAATTGTTTACTAATTTTTAAAGTGTTTAAAACTGTTTCAAATCTGCCCTCGCATTGAAATTTTTGTACAAGAAAAACTCTCCATATATAAATAGATACATACATAGAAATCCGAGTTTCTATTCTCTAAAAATGATTAAAATTTTATAAATGACTACGATAATAATTATTTTTAGCGGATATTATAGCACATTTCACCAGCATATGAGAAGATGGGAGAACATAGATAAAGTAGTATTAGAAAAAATTATTATAACATTTATTAGTTAAAAACCAGAAAATGAACAAATAAAGAACAAGTGCTAGAGAAACAGAGAAGACTAGAAAAAAGAGTATGAAAAACATGAATTTAAATGGTTGGTTTGGCTGGCTGGTTTAACTTTTGCTGATAATACAAACGCGTTATTCCTTTTTCTCCAAAATGACTCTTATAATTATGGCCATAAAAATAAAAAATTTAACGGGTTTATTTAAAAGATAAATTTGAAAAGAATGCGGTCATAGAGTTTGGTATTTGAAATAACAGATTAGTTATTCAAATAAATTTTCTTTAAACTTAAATTGTTTTTAAGTATGAATTATGAGTTTTAAAAGGTTTAAATATTCGCGGTACTAATTTCACAAAGAATTTTAGAAAGTGATGACAAAAACGATGACAAACTGGTGTAATAATAAAGGGATTGGCGTTTTTAATTAAATTTAATTAGTTTAGCTTTTTAAGAGTAAAAGATAATGGGGGCTTAATTATGATAATTTATGACAAATTGTTTTTAATTTCTCATTTCTGGAAAACATTTAATTTTATAATATGGGAATTAAGTGCTCATGGTGAATAACTTTTGTTATTAATTTTCATATTAACTCGAATGTGTATTCTAAGTCAAATTACAATTTATAAAACTTGCATAATTTAATAGACTTATTCCTTCAATATTTTCCAGGAATATTTTCTATGCACTATCAGAATTATTGCTTGTATATTTCTGCTACGAGGCCTACTTTAGCTGTCCCACTTTCAAGCAATTCAATTTTGCAACAGGAAGCACCTTATTCAACGCATATAAAAACTGGTGCATGTTACGATCATGTACTGAATTTTTTGTTGTTACATTTATTCTTAAATAGTCTCCATTGCAAACCTGCTTCGTAGTGAGAGAATGCCATGGTCTTTAAATTATATAAATTTTTAAATTATTTAGTTTATTTTCTTCGGCCTTTTGATATAAGTTTGATGTAATAAATATTCAAGCGCAAGGTCAATTATATAAAAAATGATTTACTTTCATCCAATATTTCGCTATCTCAATGGTTAACTTCTTCAGGGATTCCGATAGTTGGTTTTTTTCTTTTTTTCGTTCTAATTGTTTTCTATTATTTTATAATGTATAAAAAAAAAAAAAAAAAAAAAAAAAAAAAAAAAAAAAAAAAACAAATATCTGAATCCCTGAAGAAGTTAACCATTGAGATAGCGAAATATTGGATGAAAATAAATAATTTTTTTTTATAATTGACCTTGCGCTTGAATATTTATTACATCAAACTTACATTTATTTTTTTTAATAAAATTTGGTAATAATTCGTCAAATTATATCGCTCATTTCGTGCAAGACCGTCACAACTCAAAATTTGAAACTTTACAGGAGAGCCTTTTTAAGATTCCAACCTATTATTTCTGACCTTCTCTTTCACTAAAATACGGTTATAAAATCAAATGTTTCTTTTTTTGCTACAAAGAAAACCACATGTACAAGAGGAATGCCAAACACAAACTGAAATGTGACCTTGTTGATGTTAATTGCTCAAGTTTGTTACGAGAGGTCATAGCGTCACAAACATCTGTATTACCGTTATTTTTTCGATAATTCTCTCCGTTCTTAGATCAATTTGTAGAGATTTAAGAGAAGAACATTTCTGCATTACTAACTCGAAAATGCCAAATTTTGAGTTGTGACGGTCTTGCACGAAATGAGCGATATGTATTTATTGTACATTTTTATTTTTGAAATGTACCGCGAAAAATTGCCTTTAACATAAATTCTTGAAAGCGAAAATTGCTACAAGGAATACACCAAGCAGGGAAAGATTATAAAAACTCCCGAGGAAAAAAACCACTTAAAGAAGTTTTGAATTAAAAAAACTGCTTAACGGACAGGAAATTTGACTGTCAAAAAGTTGTTACAAAAACCGAACGTGAGGCATTTTAAGGATTTTAACTTCTTAGGTCAAGAAGGAAAGTCAAATTATTTTTTCAAATCAGCTAACAGAATGCAAAGATTTCGGTATAGTTTAACTTTGATTTGATGTGGGGTGTCTTATAATTGGGACTTTCTCAGCCAGACTTGTTCACTTAATTTTATTAAAAATTCAGATATTATATTATCAAAGTTGTTTTTGGGAATACTATTATTTATTAAAAGATTTTGTTTGTTGTGCTTAATTCCCTTTTTAAATAATTGATAAAAAATACTGAAATTATTTGTTGGAGGATAAGCTGTTCCTATGCGCATTTCACTGGTTGCTTAGGCCAGATCATCAGGAAACGTTCTCCTAAATAATTTTAGAAAAGCCAAAGCTATCAGCAAACAAAACTACAGAGGGAATGAGAAGTACCTACAAACTCTCAAAAAGTTTTCTTTGCAACGATATCAAAGCTTAAACAAAATACCAAACAATAAATCAGTGATGTAAGAAAAGATAAACTCATCACTGATTTATCTAATATATTCGTCTAATATATTATATTTTAAATATTCATAAAAAATATTTTAGGTCTATAGCAGATTTACGAAACGATTTTTCTATACAAATTTGTTTAATATACCTTTTATTAACCACAAATATTTTTTATGAATATGGGGCTAAATCTTTTACAAGACCTCAAATAAATACAAACCCCCTGAGGCAAAAAAAGTTAAAGATCGCGTTAGTTAACTTACACATTAACGGCCAATTTAACCAAGATCAGTTATAATTAACTATTATTGTAATTGTCAAAAAATATATTGTTGCCTGGCAGTTATCGTCATAGTTAATTAAACCTGAACTTGGTGAAATTGGCAAAAGTATATGGATTAGTGCATTGGTTAGCTAAATATAACTTTTTTTTTTGCTTAAAAGGAAAAATCTTAAAATATTCTTATATAATTTTTAGTCGCTTCAATTATTTGTCACCTTTCTTCATTCCAGATGTATCACCCCATACAAATGAAACCCGCCGATAGCGAAAATCGTAATGGTAAGTTTTATACGTACATATTCTTTTCCATTCTACATTTTAGCAGGAAATAAACTTTCCAAGTCTACACTTTAAAGTTTACAAGCAAAAATAAAAAAAAACTAAAAAGTCGTAACTTTTAACGAAGATAAAACAAATGCAGAACAGAAATTTAGACCAACAGAAAAAATCTTCATTTATCTTTTAAAACAAAACAGAAAAAAAACCCAACACACACAACTTCATAAAAATGAAACAAATTGACCTACAAAACAACAGCAAAAATGAACTTAAATTTCTAGAAAAAAGTAAAAACCATTGACTAGACCTCTGGTTCCAACCAAAATAGCAGCAGAAACAGAAAAAAACAACAGCAGCATAAACAAAAATTGTGGGTTTAATAACAACAAAACAGAAAAAGAAACAATTGAAATTTTATACAACGTAACAAATGTTGTTTTGGTTTAGGTTGTGTGTATATTTTTGTTTGAATGTCCAGTTAGTAAAAGATTGGAAGAGTCCTTGTTTACTTCTTTCATAGTTTATAGTAAAATTTAACTGTGTGAGTGTGTATGCCTGTATCGAAGCATGTGTCAAGCATGAGAAATTCACTATTTGTATGTGTGTGTATGTGTGTGTGTTTGTTTATGATGAAAGGGTCACATAAACAATAAGAGGAGGCCAGTAACACAAACACTTGACAAACTCTCACATTATTTGAACTTTAGTCGCCACCATTTGAAGTCTGTGTGCAGCCTAAACACACAAACACCCACATATAAACATTATTGAAAATACTGCTAAAAGCATCTAAAACATACATCAACACTTGGTGACAATGACCGAATACTAAATCATTTAAAGTGCTTGGTACAAAATTTTGAAGGGCTTTTTTCCTCCACTTGGGGCTTAGAGTTCTGTACTTCTCTTTCTTTTTTTTTTTTTTTTTTTTTTTTTTTTTTTTGTTGCAATTTTTACTTTTAGCTATTCTGATGATGTAAAAATATATATGTAAATAATAAATTATTAACTGCCTTAATAGATTATCTAGCAGAAACGAGGGTACATATGGTTGGTTTTAAACATAGATGGGGGTATTGCACTCATATTGCAGTTTCAACTTACAGTAAGTGATATTGCAAAATTATTGCAATCGTTTTTTTGATGTTGAGTGATAAATTGAAAATAAGCAGCCTCACTAAGCATAAGTGATATGATGTTAAAAAATTTTGAACTCAAAAAAAAAAAAAAGTTTGATTTAAGAAAAAGCAAACATCAGTTTTGTTCTTCACGCTTTTGAGTGCATTTTAAGATTATGCACTAAAATTACAATCAAAAAACTTAAATTAAATCCACGAATTATTCCGTTATTGACAAAATGTTATGTTGTTTAATTTCCTTTGCATATGCATATCATCACAAGAATCAAAAACAATGCGCATACAAAATTACATTTTTCAAATTTTAGTGAGAGTCTGTTTATATGCAGCTTTTTTGATTGCAAGTGCAAATTTTGCACTAATTGAATTGAGTGCAGATTTTTGCATTCAATCTTCGTTTAGTGATATTGAAAAAATGTTCAATATTACAAAATGTTTTTGCGGTATTTAAAAAAAAAAATGCAATCATCACAAAAGGTGGTTAAAAAGAGTGCAAGCTAATTTTTTGCAGTTTTATTTAGTGATAGTGAACTGCTGACTTAAATTAATATTTAGTGCACTAGCCCCAACTATGGTTTTAAACCATTTCGGAGTTAGCCCGGCAATTTCTAGCGTCACCTATAGGTGACGATGATATGCGATTTTTTTTAGCAAGTCTATAAAACAATTTTCAACGTACATTTGAGGAGCCGTTGTTGGGAAATCCCAGATTTTCTTTTTATCCGATTGATTTCCTTCCTTCTCATAAAATGCATCGGACTATAAAAATTTAAGGATGTTTAAAAGTAAAGGACTTTATATAGCAATCAGCACTAACTAAAGCTTGTAAAAAAGATTGCAAAATAATTTTTTTTGCAGTTTTATTTAGTGATAGTGCACTGCTGATTTAAATCAATATTTAGTGCACTACCCCCAACTATGGTTTTAAACCATTTCAGAGTTAACCCTAGTGTCACCTATAGGTGACAAAGATAAGCGATTATATGCAGCATATCTATAAAACTATTTTAACGTACATTTTAGGAGTCGTTGTTGGGAAATCCATGATTTTCTTTTTATCCAATTGATTTCCTTCCTTATCATAAAATGTACAGATCATAAAAAGTTAAAGATGTTTAAAATTAAAGGACTTTTAATTAGATTTTTTCGATGTTTTATTGAAAATATTGAAACGTCTTGTTAAAAAAAAAATTTTTTTAAAAAGAACTCATAGAACTCTTTGGAATGCATACCAAAATGTTCTTTTTACATTATACCCACCACCAATAGTGGTGGAAATATTATGCATTGTGTTGATGTTTGTAGCACCTTAAAATATTAGTTCTAGACCCAAAACGCTCATTTTGTTTTACAAAATTTTTTATAGATTAACTGCCGTATTCATAAAAAACTAAATTGGATATGAAATATATTTTAAGGAAAAATTGTATGGAAATTTTGTTTAAAAATACGTTTGAAATCTATTTTATGTTTTATGAATACAGCAGTAAATGTTTATATGACTTCACCAAATTAAATAAAAAAAATCATTTTTTAAAAAAAAATATAAAAAGGCAAGTTTTGTTCTACGACTCTTTATTTATTAATTGAACAAAGAGAGGTAACACCCTAAAGTATTCGTCAGGTTTTCTTGACAACTCTGGAATTACATAAACTGTGCATTTTTTAGCCTTTTTTCTACTTGATGACCTGTGTTGTGATAAATAAATTGCTGTAAAAATGTCAAACGGGAACCGGAATAATATTTGTTGATTCATACTGTACTCAAACTTATAAACATAAATTGCCTTTTAGTAAAAAAAATAAGTCTAGATTGGCAACTGTCACCTGCAGGTGACACTGGGCAGTATTCCACATATTAACATATACATATGTAGTAACTAAATTTATATTTTGCTAAGTTTGGATAATATTGCTAAAGATAGAAATTGAATAAAATAATAGAAATACTAGAGGCTGTAGATAACCCTGGGGATATCATACTGCATCCACTTGTACATGGAAATGTGAAGACGAAATTCAATCACCTTCTTAGCCGAATGTTGGAAAATGTGTAATAATTTATGCCCAGTGCTACCTGTAACTGACACCCCTTTAATATCGGTATAAGCAATATTTTTTTAATTCGATTTTTTTTTTAGTCTAAACTCGAAGTATTTATATTATTTTGAAAAAAAAATGTGTTTTGTTTTCAATACTCAAGGTATGGGAATTAACGAGTCAAATAAATATTTGAACAAAATTTGGTCCTCCTAGCTGATATGATATGGGCGCTATTGTGATAAAACTATTATTTCGGGGAAAATTAATTTTTTGGTGTATAACACTGTCATTTATATACCGATTTTTACGGGCAATATTCTGCTAAGCTTGTTTAAGTTGAAAGGGAAAAAATTAAGTTCATATTAGAAGAGTAAACGCTTATTGGTAAAAATGTATGAAATTTACTAGCCACCATTTTGTTATGAAATATCATTAGTTACATTATATATATTAGGGTGGGAGGATTTGTAAGGTCAAATATTTGTCGATATTGCGCAATCGATAGGTCTTGGCATGAGGAAAAAAAAGTTCCTTTACGACATATCAAAAAAAATTATTTTCGTGGCGCCCAAATTTAAATTGTTTTACTTTTTCTCAACATTAATTTTTAAGGTTTTTTTAGTAGGTAATAGAAAAAAATCGCCTGATTTAATTTTTTTTTAAATATTATCCTTCCAAGGTGAAATAATACGCTTAAAAAAATGGCGACAGCAGTCTTTTAATGACCACGTCCAAAACCAAAAATGAGGTTTTGGACGAGTTTTTGTCGGAAAAAAATTTTTTACGCTTTAATTTTTAAAGTTTTTTAGTAAGCATGTTAACAAAATTCGACGATTTAAAATTTTTTTAATATATCCTATTCAAAGTAAAATAGTACGCTTAAAACGATGGCGCTATAATTTTTTTTTTGTGGGGTTTTAGACAAGTTTTTGTGGAAAAAAGGTTTTTTTTCGATTTTTTACTCTTTTTTTTTATTTTAAAGGCTCCAAACAATTTTTATGTATTTTCTCCAGTATCAAATAGCTAATTTCTAAAGAAATTCGCCCGTTAAAGGCGACGGTGATATCAGTTTTTCGAAAAAATAATAATTTTTCTTTCAATACACAAATAAAAAAAAAAAAAAAAAAATATAACGCCATCGTTTTAGCGTAGAATTTCAAGGTGTAATAAAAAAAAAAAAAAACCACAAGGGATTTTGTGGATAAAATTCAGCAGCAGTCATGGTGAATTTTAATAGCAAAATTTGAATTTCAGTATATTTCAATAGCAAATTTTTGCGGAGCATATTTCACATAAATATTACCAACCAAGTCTCCATCATATCTGGGGTCTTCGGAAAACCCTATTCAGCAAACAGACGGGCAGAAGGACATCATTAAATCAACTTCGCTACTAATAAGGATCTAGAATATATATATATACATTTTAGGGTGTTTGATTAATAGTTTATAAAATTAAAAACGAAATGACAAACTTACCATAAAGGCAGATGTACAATTTGTTAATCAGATACCAGGCCAATTCTTTCCGAAATGACGTATTCAGCCCAATTATAAATAAAAATTCCCTGGGTGTTTTTCCCTTCTCTGATTTTTCCTATTTAAATTCGGCTGGAAAAATGTGAAAAGGGAAAAAACTCCAGGGAAATTCTTATCAATTATTGGGCAGATTGTCGAAAATTTTACTACAATAATATACCAAAAATTTTTTTAAATAAAAATGACAACTTAAATCCATATAGATATTTTTTTTATTTCTGATAATTAAATTTAGCACACTTTCATTTTTGTCTCTCTAAATAATTTAATCCTTTTTGTATTTTATTTATTATACGTTGACTAAAATATAGAACAATAGTTAACCCAAATCAAACAGATATTTGAATTTTTTATTTTTTTTTTTTTTATTTCTTTAACAAAATATCAAATTGATATGAATAAATAAAAATAACAAAAAGGAAAGTGGAAAAGCACAAAATAAAACGCTAAACAATTCGAGAAAGGAAAAAATTTTAGCAAGAAAAAAAAACAAACATGAATTTGGTACCAGAAAAGTGGTAATTTAATAAAATGCTTGACTTGCATTTTCATGCAGCTCCAACGAAATATTAAAAGGAATTCATTGCGACAAAAGAATTCACAGTAACACATGCAATAGAAATCTAAAAAATAAAACAAAACACAGTTTTATTTTGGCACAAATATTTTTCAGTACAATTTAGTGGCACAGCTCAAATATTTAGCAGAAAAAAACGAGCTGCAAGAAATTCTAACAAAATTTTTATAAAGTTGAAATAACGTGCACTCTCATAGCCATAATGTTTTCTATTTCAAATTCCGACCATGGGGGAGATTATAGCTACCATAGAAGTGCAGCCAAATTCAAAACTAAATTCGAGTTTAATTTGAAAAGGAAATAGTATCATCAAATAAAAATGTAAAGGTGGTGTCATGCTGCATAGACTTTATAGTGAACAAATGTAAACATTTTAAGTAGAAAAACAGTTTTTTTAAGTTAAATTATAATTTTATGAATGCTACTAGAGAATTTCGTCTCTTATAGGCTTTTTACACTGATCAACATCTTACAACCAGCATCAATTTTCGAAAATGTTAACATCTACCCATAAAAAATTTACCTTACAAGCAGTTTTACCACCAGCAAAATTCAAAACTACACTTGATATGGCGCAAAATTACCCAATTTAAATGAAATTACACCTGATATCAAATTAACGTTAAATTATAAAAAAAAACTTTTGCAAAAAAGAACAAACTATAAGTCTGTCTATTCGAACCATACACCACAGTAGTTACAGACAAATTTTTAAGAGTGTTCCCTTGTTAGTCCCATATGGAATTAGGGACCTATTAAAATAAAATTATGTTATGAGCTCAATAACATGGTCAAATATGGACTGATTCCAAAACTGATTTTTTAAAATAATTTAGGTTGAAATAAAATATATTGGGATATATTTTGTCAAAATACCAACATAATCAGCCATGTCACAGAGTATAATTCCGTTCGGAAACGGAATTCATTCCGTATTTTTGTGCTTCAGAAAATTACGAAAATACTTTGCGGAATGAAACCATTTTTATTTTCATAAACGAAATGGGAGTTTTCTGTATTTTAAAGACCAAAAAACTATCAAAATATACTTTCTATCAATAAAAAAATATGTTTTCCTCGATTCCGAACGGAATCATTCCGAACGGAATCATTCCGAACGGAATTGTACTCTGTGACATGGCTGATAAAGATGGTTTGTGGGACAAAGACCCTATTAGAAAAATATTTGGTATAAGGGCTATGTAAAACTATGGACCGGGCCGATTCTTCAATTTGAAAAGACGTATGAATCAAGTTTCATTAAACTTTCTTAAAAATTGCGACCTGTACTTTGCGCAGAAGGTCTACATAGACAGACAAGCCAGACAGACAGCAGGACGGACGACTCAGATACTGAACAATTATTTGTATGTGTTTCATGTATCAGCAAAAGGTCATAATACCCTGTTCATTTAAATAAATAGTCATATTATTAAGATTCATATAGTAATTCAAATTTAACAAAAATAACATTAAAAACCTCAAATAAATTAAATAAAAACATAAAACAATAAGTTCAAATTCCATATATCTAGACATGGTTCAAAGTGTTAGTAAATAGAATTTCTATAAATGTTTCAGATGACAGTCTGTTTCTCAAATCAGTTAAACAAATGTTAAGGGCGCTAAATATTTCTCAACCAAAACATTTTGATTGTTAAGACAAATACAAAATTCATTCCTTTTTGTAATATTGGAAACATATCTTCCTCCAGGCTTTTTTTTTAGTATAAATTGCTTATTTTTCCAATAAACTTCGGGTTCTAAGTCATTATGAAGATCATATTTTTCGAAATCTAATTGTCCATCTGGTGCCAATAACTATCAATCTTTTGCATCATAATCTATGGAAATCTTTTTTTTAATAAACAGTAACTTTGGTTGTA
Organism: Pollenia amentaria; assembly: GCA_943735925.1. NCBI lineage: Eukaryota > Metazoa > Arthropoda > Insecta > Diptera > Polleniidae > Pollenia > Pollenia amentaria. The sequence continues at coordinate 204,854,270 of OX031007.1, read as the reverse complement.
TATACTTAAATTTTTTTTAAGATCGCCAAAATCTTAAATAGTATAAATTGTATCAATTAAATTAAATCCTTATATTATTGGTTTTAAAATTAAAGAATTTCCACGGAATTACCCACGTTCTACCCACGAGAGTAAAAAGTACACCAAATTCGGGTAATTACCCACAAAGTGGCAACACTGCTTACAAGATGCTACAGCATGTTCGCACGGCAGCGTATTTTCGCTATTCGCTCTCTTATTCGTAATTCACAGCCCAATTGCGGTCCAAATTACATAATTCGTCATACAAAATTTTGAGAGCGGATCATCTCATTTGTACGTAATTATATTTCTTTTACCCTGTGGATTACTTCAAAATCAATGTGAGCTCTAATTTTTATCGGGTTTTTACCATCACCAGCTGTCAAAGCACTAAAAATTCGCCATATCTCCAACAATGCCCGCTCGCTGTATTGACTTCATTTGCTTACAGCTTTTATTTACTGAAAAAATAAATATTTTATATATTTCTTTGAAATAATATTTGTAACTTACTTTTTTTCCATTCTGAACACATGTTATATCAAACAAACAATTAAATTTAGCAATAAACAAAAATAAGAAGAAGAACTGTCAAAACCGATTACGAAAGTGCCGTGCGAACGCTGTAATCCAAATAAGTAATAAACACAGAGAGCGAAGTAATACAAAGCACCGTGCGAACATGCTATTAGTATCTAATTTTATTCCATTCTACACCCAGAGAAAAAATATGTTTAAATTTGGTCTCCTCCAACAAAACTATTTTTAAAGAGAATTGCAAACATATTATGTTTAAATTTAACCATATTATTGTCACCGACAAACATATTATTGTTAAATTAGTCCTACATCAAGAAGGCACAACCATATTATGGTTGCCTCCGAACAACTTTTGGTTAGTAATAACTAAAATATGTTTAACATTTATAATAGCATGGTTGATTTTCAACCAAAGCATGTTGCTCTTAGAAAAGAGGAAAATACTATTGTTAATTTAAAAACAAATTATTGTCATATATAACCATAACATGTTTAGAGGCAACCATAATATGGTTGCTGCTTCTTGATGGAGGACTAATTTAACAATTATATGTTTGTCGGTGACAATAATATGGTTAAATTTAAACATAATATGTTTAAAATTTTGTCTAAAAATAGTTTTGTTGGAGGTGACCATATCTAAACATATTTTTTCTCTGCGTGTACATCTTTCGATTGTTTAAGTTTCATCACTAGAAAAGTGGCAATAAGTTCTATTATTATTGTGGCATCACTGACAAAAATACGTTTGTTTTAAAATCAGCGTTACCATTTTTAAAGTTTTCCCTTTTTTTGGCGATGTTTCTTGGTTTATTATTGTTTAACAATTTTTAAACGAATTAAATTTAAAAAACATTTTTTTGTGTTTTCTTTTAAAATTTTGGAACATTTGTAGAAAAAAAACATTTTTTTTTTTTGATTATTTTTTTTTTTTTTAATGGTGACATTTTTGTTTGATGGTAGATGATAGATGTGTTTCAGATTTTCTACATCTGTAATAGTAGACGTAAGATGTTGATCAGGGTAAAAAGCCTATTGACCCAATTTCTAATTTTATTTTTGTCAAATTCTGTAGAGGCTCATAAAATTGAAGACACGTAAAATTTAAGTATACGGAAAAGTTATGTAAGCAAATTTCAATCACCAGCGGAACTCTAAAAAGTTAAGTGCCTCTTAACTATTTTATTTGTTTTTGAGTCAGTTTTATTTTTATTTTATTTTTCTATTTTTAACATTATTTTGACTTATATGAATGTCGACTGTCGCTATTTGTATACTAATGGCCTTATTCATAAAAAATAAAACAGGTCTATAAAATGTTTATGAAACGAATTTTCTTTGAATCTTTGTTTTATCAATAAGGGGGAGGTGACATACACATGGATAGGAAAAAAAAAAAATTAAGCGCATATGCAATCTGCACGGAACTCTAAAAGGCTTAGTGCTTCTTTGAGTCATTTTTGTTTCTATTTTAAATTCCTACTTTTAGCATCATTCGGCTTAGCAAAATTTGAGTTTATGGCACTTTTGTAATCTCCATGTTTTCAAGTTTCAATTGCAATTTTTTCATAAGACTATTTTGAAGGAAATTATAACAAATTAAGTTTTTGATTATTTTAAACTTAAGTTTAAGTATTTGTGACGTATTTAGGAATTAAAACATTAAACAATTTTAACCGAAGAGTACAGCTGATTTTATTAGAATAAAAATATATTTTCAAAAATAGCCCATTTAGTTTAATTTCTTCGACGTTTTTAATATTATTTCTACGTAATAAATCTTCAAGCTCAATATAAATTTTATATTAAAAAAATATTTATTATTCATTCAATATTTCGCTTTCTCAATGGATAACCTTTCAACTTTAAGGGATGTTTTCACGACTTACCGATAGCTGAAGGTAAGATTTTATCGACCGTTTCTAAATTTTTCCATTTTTACAAATTTATTTTAGACTTAATTGAGCTATAAGTTAAAGGAAGGTTCATCGTACCTGGTAGATCAAAGTAATGTTGTAATAATAGGAAACTTTTTATACGGTCGATAAAATCCTTCCTTTAGCTATCGGTAATTCGTGAAAACGGGTCTAAAAGTGGTTTCATACAAAACTAAAAAAAAATAGATTTAAGCACTTATTCCTTTTTGTCACAGATATATACAATGTGTCAATACTAGTGTTTTTCATATGGAATTTCCCGGTACCAAAATCCGGGATCCCGCACATTTTTTGGGAAAAAAATTCCGGGTAAATTGTGCGGAAATTCCCGGGATTTTCTTGTTTAATTATGGCAACTTTATTGCTGACATAATTGTGAATTATTTATGTCACGAAATTGATGTACATATTTTCAAATCCGATAAGAAAGGCAATCTTTAATGATTGATGCTATGAGATTTCAAACTTCGAGGAGCAAAAATGTACACAATCTAAAATATATTTAAGGACGCAACCTTATTTGTTAAAAACGAAAAAAGTGGTTTAGACTCGCTTAAAAAATTTAATGATTTTATATGCAGAACAGCTGCATAGAAAAATTGCTTACCAAAATATTTACAATTAAATCAAGTAATGCTGTTTCAAACAATTTATTTTTAATTGTTTCAATAAATTGGCTTTAATTGAAAGTAAAGATTATAATGTTTGTGTGTATATTTACAAATATGAAAACATACTTTAAAATTTTTAATGTTCTATTAAAGTTTAAAACAATTTTTTAATTGTGTCAATTAACTGTATTGATTGAAAAAAAAATATGTTGATTTGCTTTAAGGTTTTATACAGCCTTTTTTGCTGCTGGTCACATTTTAATTAAACCTACACAGAAAAAAGTATTTTATCTTTAAAAAAAATGGTTTAAAAAGTATTTAAATTTAATTAACGTGATAAATAAATCAATTATTTTGTTAGTTGAAAGAAAATAAAAAAATTTATTTTGACTTAATTACCATTTTAGATGTTTTTAAATAAATTTTCAATTAAAATTTTAATTAAATAACAGAAAATCTTAATTGACTTTTTTCGTTTAAAATAATTTAACATTTTTTATTTTTCGAATTTGTTCTATGTTATATAAATATAAATTCGAAAAATAAAAAATTTTGAATATAATAAAGTTGCTTATGAAAAGAAATAATTCCCAATATCTATTTGATAAAATAATTTAAATATGTAGAATTGTTGTTGGGAATTGTCAATATTTATTTAAATAAATTAACACATTGTTTGAAATGGCAAAGTTTTTTGATCACTTTTTTAATTAAAATTAAAAATATTTTTTCAAAATTTTTAGTAATCAATATAATCATTTTGGTGATAGGTGGTGCCAAATCAACAAATTGTGATATTATGAATTTGGAATAAATTTGGTGATTGGAGAAATTTAATCATTTTTTCTGTGTATTGATTGAAACTAAACAGCAAGAAAAGCTCAAACTTAGAAATATGTTTACTGATATGATCAATATGTTTGCAGGCAGAAAACCAGTACAGAATTTAATTAATAGTACAAATTTCTAACTAATATGTTAATTGTAGTTAGTCTTTAACTTTTTCTGTGTCCATAAAAGTCTTCTTGGATTAGATCCTGAAAATACGGTAAATACAATTTATGTAATAGATGAAGACAAAAGTGAAAATTAACAATTAAAGAGATTTTAAATGCTGCAATTAGTAAAGCGAATGCTGATTCAATTCAAAGAAAATAATTTTCTTGAGATAACATAATGTGCTCTTGACTATAAAGGCAATCATCCGTAGATAGGAAACGTGTTTTTTGATTGACAGTACTCTTCTTGAAACGATTCTGCAGATGCTCATTCTGTTTTAAAATTAAATTTTCAAAGACATTTTGGAATAACTATTTTGGTTTTTTGTCAATGCTGTTGGCGTTGCATATAAAGAACTGAAATTTTTTAATTTTTTTACTAACGTATAATGCATTGATAAACGTATTTAGCAATCTTATGAATTTTTTTTTAATAAATTAAATTATAATTTGCACCATTTTATATTAGGCGGGAAATCCCGGGAAATTTTAAAATAAAACCTGATTCTGCGGAAAATTAAAAATGCCGGGAAAATAAAAACGCTAGTTAATGCGCATAAATTCCCATGCATTTTTTATATCACTGGAAAGTTAAGAATTCAAAAGAGTTAAATAGCGCCAAAATAAATTACTTAACATATTCGAGCCTCTTCTGTTTATAAAACTAAATATTTCGAATTGAAACATTTTAAAAAGCAAATAGTTAATAGTTAATTAACTAAAAATTTCTTATCTCAAATGTTTTTAATAGACAATTGCCATGATATATTTAGTGGCATATTAAAGGTTTTACAAGCAGCATTTGTGTAATTAACACCCTTTAGAAACAGCAAAAACAATTGCATTTATGAATAATACAGATTATTAGAAACAAAAACAAAAATAAGACGTTTACAATTTGCACAACATTGATAATAAGCAAATAGCAAATAAACAAGAGCAGAGCGTCTTTCAAACGTTCATACAAGTGAATAAAAACTGTTATTGAAAAGTGATATATAGACAACAGACAGACGGACAGACAAAAGTAATAATATGTAGACAATAGAGAACAATAATTTCATAGTATTTAGTTGTTAAGTTAAATTTACTACACCTGTATGTTTATGTTAAGAATAAGGGAAGAAGGCGGTTAAGCAAAACTAATGTTTATTTAAAACTATTACTATTTGAAAAAATTTCACTATTTGTTAAAGAACTACATACAGTTTTGTAAAGCGATGTTGTTTGTTCAAAAATCTTATTTTTTATTAAGGTTTCATTTGTTTCATTTTTCTTTCTTTTCAAAAAAAAAATATTTTTGTTGTTGTTTTCAAAGATTTTGTGTGTGTAAAATAAAATTTTTGTTTAAAAAATTCCATAAAAATTGTTAATTTTTCTTTAAAAGTGTAACTTTAGGTACACCGAAAAAGAAAATAAAAATTTATTTCTTATAAAAAAATTTGTGATATTAAGGGTGTGTGCGAAACGCACGCAAAGTACTCATGAAAGCAGGGTGGCCAGGTCTAAAAAATTTTTACAGCTAAATCTGGCATTAGACATAGGCAAAAAATGCTGCAAATTATTTTGAAAAATGATAAAAATAATGCTAAAATTTCTTAAAGATTTTTGCTAAAAATGTATTACCATTATGACATTTTATTCGAAACTAAATACATTTTAGTGACTAATTTTTGAACTAAATTGAAATAAATGGTTATATTTAAGCAAATGGCTAGATTTTGGTAAATCATGTGATATATACATATTAAACATCTGCATGAAACTTAATAATGATGTTCATGAAACTTTCATTATAATTTTGTATTTGCTTCGTTTGTATTCAGTAAAATGAAGAGCTACGAAATGAAAGCAACAAGCGCACGAAATTTAAGAGACGAGTAAGATGCAGTATTTTTTGTTTACTTAAGCAAGAGAATATGAATACTTACAACTATGAAACAAAACAACCACTGAATAAATGTCGTATAAGTTCATGGAAAACACATTTATTTTTAAGTCTGTATTGCCAGTTGAAAGAAATTGAAAACTTAAGGAATGATAAAAAAAAAAACAAAAATAACCATGAAGAGTAAAAGTTACAAGATAAGGAAGTACATTAATATTAAAATAATAATAATAATACAAATTTGACTTTGTTTTCAATGTATATTAATTGTTTTTAATGTAAATTTTTAAACTTCAAAAAAATTTCATTTTATTTTCAAAAACATTTTTCAGCAATGTGTTTTGCTTAGAAGTACATAAAAAAGTTGTTAGGGAAAAAATTTAGATTTAATTTAAAAAAATGCTTTACAAATTACATATATTATTGTAAAGGTAACAAAAAAGAAAAAGTTACATAAGTTTATATAAAAAAAATGAGAGAGAGTGAAAAATGTAAAACAAGAGTCGTTTCATTGAACAAAGTCTTTGTGTTTGCCATATGAAACGAAATGTGTTTGCTATTAGCATGAATAAAACAACAGTTTGTTCAGTGGTCTGAAGTTTGTTTGAATACGAACTTCATTGAATAAACATTTCACTATGTTCATGAATGAAGTTATTCATGCAGCCCTTTAATACATATAAATATGTAGCATAGAGAGTTAAGATTAAATGTTAAATTTATTGGGACTACAAACATCTGACATATGACAAATTTAAACGATTTATTTCTATGATATACAAAATTTTTTGATAATTAAATTTTTATAGTTTAAGAAAATAATTATTTCTTCAGCAGTTTAGAGCAAATAATTGTTTCAAACATCTAATACAAAATGACATTTCCTTCTAGTATTCCCCGTAATATCAAAGGGCAAATAATATTTACAATAAACATAATAAGGGCATTTCTAATATGTTTTCTCTGAATATTCTATTTTTTAACAAGACAGGAAAGATGTTTCTTTACATAAGAATTATCCATTTTCATACGAAATTTCATTGTGGGAACAACTATTTTTAGTCCAAATTTTTTATAATTTATAAAATTTTTGCAGTAAAATCAATAAAACTATTCGTCAAAATTTTTAAAATAAATAATGCTAAAAAAAGCTAAAAACATTTTCCATAAATGCTAAATAAAATGCCAAGTGCTAAATGAAAATTTTGCAGCTAAAAACAAATTTTCAATGCTAAGTTTAGCTACATAATTGCCAAAATGGCCACACTTCATGAAAGTAAAATGTTGCCACTGTTAAGGTGACTAAAATATCACAAGCCCTGTGGGCTAGTATACGTTTTGACTTTAGCATAGACATTTTTGACCAATTTAATTCACCATAAAACTTTGCTACTGTTTCACACACAACCTTAATAAAATATTAATTAAATTTGCACCAGTTAACAAATTAATAATATCAATTAAATATTTTTTGATAACAAAAACATTTTCTGCAGTAATGTTGTTGATAAAAGTAAATTGCATTCCTGTTTAAGACTGATTTTATTTTTGGATAATGGTTTAAGGCAATTAAAAAAAAACTATTGTTTAAAACAGTCTTGGGTTTAAAAAATTTGTTTTTTACGTAATTTTTATTTTTTTTTTTTCTTATCAAATCACTGTCTGAGTCGATCTAACGATGTCTATCCGACCAGCTGACTGTTCATGTAAACTTTGCGCGCAAAGTTAAGGTCTCAACTTAAGAGATAAATTGATTTAATTTGGTGCATTGGTTCTAACTGGCACAACGACCAAGCCTATTGAAAATTGTGAGAATAGATCTATAATTTCACAGGGCTGGCTTGGCTGACTATACTATCTTAATTGTTTTTTGCTCAAGAATTATTTATTTTTTCTTATTTGATGTTTCAAAAGTTACTTTTAGTGTAAAAACGTGCTTTTTGTTTTAAAATTTATCTTTTTGCACAAATATTATACTTGGCCTTAAAGGCGCACTTTGCTTAACAGAGTAATTTTTTTCATAAATCCCGTCTTGTAAAGAAAAAAATTTTGCAAATGTTAAAAAGTTTTGAAAGCTACTTATGATTCAAGAAGATAAATTTTTGTTCCAGAAGATGGTTTTGTTGGAAAAAGCAGCCACGTACATTTCATTAAATATTTATATTTCTTTAAAAATACTTATATCTAAAATTTACATTTTCAAGAAAAAGTATCAACTTTACAATAAAAGCATCTTTCGAAAAAAATCTCTTTTGTGCCTAATTCTTTAAGTCTTAATTCTTTCGAAGAAATTTTAAAGAATAAATTATTTTTTCTACTTCACATTCTTCCCATTTTCAAAAAAAAATCTTAATGTATTAAACCAGTAACACCTTCTACAAGATACAAATGCAACGTAATAAGTAACATGTACTACTGGAAGTACTTCAATGTGCTCATAGAAGCGTAAAGATTTTATGAGTAATAACAGCAATAACTTGTATGTTAATATATTAACACTTTACATTGAGATTTCTAAGTAAAAATGTCTAAATGTATCTTGTATCCATAAATATACTTATAAACTTGAATATTTATCTATGCGGTATAAGTGTATGTATCTATCCATCTAATATCTATTTGTTAGACAGTATACAATTGCAAATTCATTTTAATAGCAACAACATGAACAATAAACAAACATCATCATCACCATCCTTAACAGCAACAAAACAAAACTGTTTTCACATTAAGAGATATCAACCACAGATACAGATTTTTTCTGATATCAGTTGCACCTAAAACGTCAATCAGTAACAACAAATTACACTGCCACATGCTGTGAGTGGTGGAAGATAAAAAAAAATTTTACATTAAACGGAGTTATTTAAAAAAATTATTGTTTACTAACAAAAAAAAACGAAACAAGGAAAAAATCTTTAAGGGAAATTTATTGCAAAAGTTTTAAAAGTGAATCTAAGCACAAAATCCACTTGGAACATTTTAAACGTTCTTGTGCTTTAGATCAACCGGCAGTATTTAAACGACTCCTTGTTTGAAATGCATTTTTGTTTTTAGTTTATTTTTAAACTCTTTTTGTTTGGTTTTTTTTACCGTTTTAGTGTTTTTTAGCGAGAAGAACAACAATTTTCTGCGCGAATTGTCTTTTTTTTTGTTTTTTAAATGTCGCAAATTTGTGATTCTCTTGTTTCATTCTTACAAAGTGCATAATTAAATTACGCGTTAATGTCTGCTGTAATTATCCATTCTAAATCGTTCTAGAAGAAATATTTAGTTTATAAATATAAAAAAAAAATCATTGATTAAAGTTGTTTTGTGTTTTTAGAAATTAAAAGTGCGTGCGCTTATTGCAGTGCACTAAAGTTTTTTTTGTTTTGTTTTCAAAGTGCATTTTACAATACACACTCCCAGTACAGGGTGTTGCAAACTGTTAACAGCAAAAGAGTTTTCATTGGATAACAAGGATTACATTTTGTTTCTTAATGCAAAAAAATAAATAATTCAAATATGTGAGTACTAAAAAAAGTGTTTTTTTTTATAAATAAAAAAATATTTTTTAAAGAAAAAAATACTAACAAATAAGTACTTTTTTGTTTAATAAAATCGATTTTAAACAAGAACAAAACTTTCTTTTAATAAACTTTTAAACAAAAATAAGAACACCATATAGAAAAAAATTAAATTTTTTATCAAAAAAATTATTTCTAAATCGATAACTCCTTTCTCATTTTCTAAATAAAAAGTACTTTATTGCAAAAGTGAAACAGCAATTACATCATTTACCATTTTAAATGAAGTAAAGGAAATGACCCTTTGAATAAAAGCTGCCTTATTGTAAAAGAGTACCTTTAAAAAAACCACGCTTTTTATTGTATTAATTCATTTCACTTTCTCCTATGAAATTTTGTTTTCATTTTCTAAAACCAGATAGTTAATGTTACTTTTTAAGCAAAAAGTACTTTTTAAAACAAAAGTATTTATTCAAACTGACTTTTCCCCTAAACCAAAATATAACTTTACTTTAAAACAAAAGCACCTTTTAAATATAGAATACATTTTCTTAAGAGAATTTTCAAACTGAAGGTACCGGTCGTACCTTATCGAAAGATGAATAAAAGATAATAATATTAGTATTGTGGTTATTTTATTGAACTGTTAGTGGTTTTTACTCGAAATTTAGATGTTTTAATTAGGCTTAAGTTCATTGAATTTAATTTTCATTAAATTATTTTTATGAAGACAGGAATTTTACAACATGAAATTTATTAAAATTTTATTGATAATTTTTAATTCTTGACTGCGCTAAGATTTGAACCCAGGCTTTCATGGACAGGTTGTTCAGACTAGTTTCGATTGTAATCAAACAATCTCGTCGGTGGGGTTTGCCGCTTTACTTACTCAATCCTTAAACCAAATGGTATTTCACTTTGGTAGATCGAAATTTGCTTTTTGAATGAATGATTATCTATTTTAATTAATTTACATGTTCTTCCTAACTTCTGTTTTTCGTACTTTTTGTCAAGAATTCTTCTTGAAATTCAAAGTACATTATTTTTTTTTTCTTGTTTTTTTTTTTAAATAAATAGAACCTTTTTAAACAAAAATAAAAATACACTTTCCAAATTTTTAAATTTTGGGTTAAAGTGCTTGCCAAAACCCAATACCCCAGGATCAATCCCTGGCAGAAGCCGAAAATATTTTTATAATGGTTTCCTTGTTTTAAAACCATTAGCACATCAAAAAATCCTCTTGACCATCCGTTCCCCTGTAAAAGAGGATCACATCATGGCAAAGCTCAGGCAGCCGCCATCTCCTGGGAAACAAAGAAAGGAGTCAAGGCTTAGCAGGGTTCCCCACCACTACACCGAATTCACGAAGGGTATTGTTTCTAGGCAACGAAAAATGGTATTTTTTTTGTTAATGGTAATTTTTCCTGAAAAGGAACTTCTTCTGAAAATTCACTTAATATAAAGATACTTTTTGTTTATAAAATACTTTCTGTACTACTTTCAAAAGTAGTAAGTATAGCATTGGATGAAAAGTTAATACTTTGAATGAAGCAACATTCACACACGCAAAGAAAAAACATGTTTAAATATGGTCACCTTCAACAAAACTATTTGTAAACAAAATTTTAAACATATTATGTTTAATATAACCATATTATGCCAGCGGCAACGTACTATAGTTAAATTAGGCCTCCATCAAGAAGCCACAACCATATTATGGTTGCCAATAAGCATGTTTTGGTTTAATAGGATGGTTGAAATCCAACTATGCTATTATAAGTGTTAAACGTATTTTAATTATTCTTAATCAAAACATGTTCGCAGGCAACCATAATATGGTTGTGCCTTTGAATGAAAAAATTAACAATATATTTAAAAAAATAATAATAAATTCGTAAATTAAGGCAGTCAAATTTGGCGATTTATTGTCATTTTGACGATTTTTTGTTCTGAAATAAGCTTTGCGGTCTTTATAGAGCTTTCGAGGGTTTAAAAGGTGTACGATCATTCGGCGTTTTTAGAAAAGACATCAATCAGCCCAATTAAATTGGAAAACTTACATACCAATAGTTTCAGATATATTTTTAGATGAAACGTCATATGAAGTTGCAGAGCCCAAATTAAAGTAAAAAGTTTGGAAGCAATACAACATAATTTACATGATTTTATGAAGACAAAATTTTTTTTAAAATTTTGCAAGAAGTCAGCAACACATTTAAAAATATGTTAAAAGAGCAAAATAAATTTTAATTTCTCTAAATAATTGTTTAAAACAAAATGAAAATGAAATCATCATGAAAATAACGTTTCATTTCTTTTCCAGAACACAGTGAAATTGAATACGTGGTATTAAAAAGTATTTCACTTTCATTTTGTAGTGGTATATATATGCGATTTAAGAATTTTCAAAATTAAATTGATTCGTACACAGAAAAAATTTTCTTTAATCACAAAATTTATACTAAATTCATAAAATCAAGCAAACAATTTGTTGATTTTCACCTATCACCAAAATTATTATATTGATTACTAAAAATTGTAAAAACTTTAAGTTTTTAACATTTTTTTCAATAAATGATATTTTTAATCGTAAGTCCCCTTTTAGATAGGCAAAGTTTACTTTGACAAAGTTTGTTGAATTCTCTTTTAAGCTTTGTTTGGTACTCAGACACACAATGTTTAATTTGAAAAATTTTAGTTTTCTCTTGTTTGAATATAATATATAAACAGCGTTGCCAGAATGATGATTTTATCATATTTTGAATTATTTTTTTAAACAAAAATATGATTAAAGATTTTTTTCTCAAATGATGATTTTTTATTTTTAGAAATTCTGATTTTTACTTTAATTTTGCTTATACAAAATACACGATTATTTAAACAGTCACTTTTTAAAACAATGAAGTTTTGCATCAGCTTGATGCGCATTGGTGCTGCACACTTTTGTACCCAGTATCTAGAATACACAAAATTGCATCATTATTTCTGTACATAAAAAATATTAAAAAAAGGCATATTATAACCTATTTCCAATGTGCGAAAGAATTCCTTCTTACGAACAACTACATTTAAAACAAAAACAAATTCTTAAAACTTTGTTTTTGTTTTAAATGTATTTGTACGAAGTAAATAATTCTTTCGCACATCGGAAATAGGCAATTAGAATATTGATAAAAAAAATATTTGTGAAAAGAAAAAATTTATTTTTATAAAGTTTCATATACTGACGAATTATATTTTTATGTATTTCAATTTAAATAATAAGAAGTATGTTTATATAAAAAATTGATAATTCTTACTATTTTGCCCGTGTTTTAAAAAATTTAAATTAAGAAAATAAAAATTTAAGATTTTCATCTTCAAAATATGATTTCTTTCGCCATATGACAATTCTGTGGTTTTCACGAATAATCGCGTAAGTTATAAAAGCAAACTTTTCAGGAGAGCAAAAACAATTAGTTTTTTCAATTGCGGCTTCTGTAGATGCTTTTTTAAACTTTTTTCTTTACTATCCTCTTAACAGTGACTTTCTACGTATTATACATAGTTTTCATGAAAAAATCCTCACAGGATCACAATCTGTAAAAGGATTAAAAATGCATATGTTTGATTGACTCATTAAGTGTGTGCAATATAACATCATATCTCCACATAAGATCTTTTTTGTGAAAATAATGTTATCATTTTAATCACACATGACGACTTACGTTGCTATTTTTACGACTTTAGTTGTTATTAATAGAAAAATTTTCAAAAAATACTTTCATATTTTTTGCACGAATAACAACATAACATCACATTTGCTTTTTATTTGGAAACATATTCAGCAATTTTACAATTTTTGGCGATGTATGTCGACATAAATCGTTATAATAGCAAAATATTTTATTAAACAGTTAACTTAAGTTGTTTTTAGCAAAAAAAAATTAATAATACTACATTATATTCTAAAAAGCTTAATACTTATAAAAACCTAATGCAAAATGTAACACTTTGACATCATTATCTCAATTTCGGTAAAAACCGACTTACGCGATTATTCGTGAAAACCACAGAATTTTCATTCCAAAGATTCTGGTAACGCTGTATATAAATATAAAGTTGGAGCCAACTTCAGGTATAATCTACGAACGAAAAACAAAACGAATTTGTGAGTACAGCAAAGTATGTACTCCCCCGCTATGCTCTTTTCCCTTCTCTTCTATAAACTCAAGACTTTGCAAAGTAAACTTTGCTTGTCTGAAAGGGGTCTAATTAAAAAAATCAAAAAACTTTGCCATTTCAAACAATGTGTTAAATGATTTCATTAAATATAGGTCATGCTTTGACAATTCCCAATAAAAATTCTACAAGATTAAGGTATTTTATTGTAAGATTTAAGATGTTTTAGTTTTCAATTTTTATTTAAATTAAAAATGTATTTCAAAACAACGAAATGATAATTAAATCAAAATTTAATTTTTAATTTTCTTTCAAATAAAAAAAGAATTGATTCAATTATCACATTAATTAAATTGCAATACTTTTAAAACAATTTTTTTAATTGATAATAAACTACTGATATTTTTTCTGTGCATTAAACTTTAATAAGTCATTGTCCAGACTTGCAATTTTTGTTGCTGCAATTTTCTAATATTCTGCTTTGAAGTGGCATTAATGCCCACATAATAAAATTTTATTTTTGCAATTTGTATATTATTATTTTGTCTTTCCCCTTCTCCTTTTTATATTTTATATATACATAAATACAATTACACCTACAGCCAACTTCAATTAAAAAAAAGTGAGCGTACTACAAAACAAAACAGAATTGCAGAGGACATGAAACTGAGAAACCCTCCCAATCTTCTCACCCCTCTCAACATTAAATTGAAGAATTGCTGCAACAAAAATTGCAAGTCTGGACAATGACTTACTAACGGAAGTTCGATAAATATATTGGCGAAACCATCTGATTAAAGCCACCTCATGAATTGTAACACCCTTTAAATAAATAAAAATTCGAAAAAAATTGTCATGTCACTGAAAAACTGTCAATTGAAAATAAAAAAAAAATAATCAACAAAAATTACCAAATAGCACCAGACACTCATTAAACAGGAGGCTTTGTCTTCCTTTTTGAAAATTTAATTTAAATTTAAATACAATTGAAATGAAATCTCTACATTGATGCCCAGCAGTCATTAAAAAAAAAAAAAAAAAAATAATTTAATTTTAGATTTAAGTTTGATAGAAAGACATCAAATAGCCAGTTAACAATACAAAAAAAAGAAATTTTAAATTAAAAGAAAAAAGTAAAAAACTAAATTGGCAATCAATTGATGAGGTATAAACGATCTGATTAAATGGCAGCATGCAACATTTACAAATAAATAATGCAACGTTGAACACAAGTGCAAATTGAAGAAAATTAATCAAATTGTATCTGCTTAATATATTTAGTTTTGGTGTTAATTGTTAAACGTTTTACTTAAAAATGTAAAAAATTATAAAATAAAAACTATATAAATAAATAATAAAACTTGTTAATAACCATAATAAAAAATAATACAAAAAAAGACATAAAATCAAATAATGTAATTTTGTTTGTTAAATTTTTATTAATATTTTTTACGTTAAAAAAAAAAAATTTTTTTTTTCAACAAAAATTAAATGTTGTTTTATATATCATGTGTGTTTTTTACGTGTTAAATAATTTATTATGCAAAACAATACCAATATAATTATTTTGTTTCAAAAAGAAAAAAAAAACAAAAGGTTACAACATCAAGAGAAGAATGCCATAAAAATGATTAATTGTTAAAACAAAAAAAAAACCAAAACAAAAATAATACATTTTTTGATTAATAATTTATGTAAAAAAAGAGATATTATTTTGTACTTTTGTAAATGTATGGCTAAAGACTTAAATATTGTAATACTAAATAAAAATTCTGTTTAAATCAACCAAAAAATTTCTTTAATAGAAAATTTAACTGAGATCATTATTTAAATTTGTTAATAATCATAAGAATTTCCCTTTTTTTATTTATATTTGTTAAATCGCTTTTTCCAACCCTTATTTGTAACTCCACATGTGGGATGTAGTCGTCGTTACCTAGAACCCTTTTTATCTACTTCATCATTTACATTTTAAATGTTGCCTTAAGTGTTTTTTCAACACAATCGTTTAATAAATATTATTATACCCTTCACCACAATAGGCAAATCATGTTATACTAAGTTCATCATTTTTTATGGAACTTTTTGAGTATCCTTCGAAACTGGGATCATACGATTGCCGCAATGTACCCATTTTCACACTTTTTAATACCCCAATCGTGTGACTGCACAATCAAATGGCTTATGTACCAATCGAGGACAATATTGTGCTTACTTTTACCAATAAAATGCAACCCTGGTGCGGCAATAGGGTGACTTTTGTATGTTTTTTTAGTAGGAATAAATATATACATATTTATTTATTTTTCATTATCTATATATGGGCATTTCCGTTAAAAGGTCCACCCTGACTGAAAATTTTAAAGTTATAAAAAGCTGATTCTTTTACGATATTATTATAGAGAAATATTTAGATTTAAATAATTTTTTAAATTCCTTCATTAATTCGTTCACTTAGACGAACAAGCAGACTGCAAAGTTGCACAAACGCAATTTCGTATTTGTGATAATGTTTTATTGTATGCCAACATTTTTTATTTTTCGAATTTATTCTATGAGTTAAATTTCAGTTATGTATTTGATAAAGCTTTTTGTAATAGCTCTATTCCTTAAATTTTTTTTAGAAATGTTTTTATACACTACCAGACTATTATATTGTATTTTCTTATTTGCTTATGAAAAATAAATAATTCCCAATATCTGTATAATTGTATGGTTTCTTTAATATTATCTTCTAAAATATAAGGCCGGGTGAAGTAGCTCTGCAAATTGATTTTGCTGAAAATTACCGGCTGATAGCACAAAATGAGGTTCAGAGTGCTCATTTTAGTTACAGGCAGGCAACTATTTTTCCTTGTGTGGCTTCGTTTTTTTGGAACAACAAAGTCTTTCGCTGTAGTCAGTGACAAATTAAGCCACAGCAAAGATGATGTTTTCTGGTTCAGAGTGCTCATTTTAGTTAAAGGCAGGTAACTATTTTTACTTGTGTGGCTTGGTTTTTTTGGAACAACGAAGTCTTTCGCTGTAGTCAGTGACAAATTAAGCCACAGCAAAGATGATGTTTTCTGTTTCTTAACGAAACGTATAAAGCAGATACAAAACCAATATGGTGGCTGCTAGAAAATATTTGTGTTCTCAGATGGAAGCAGCTCGCAATTCATAAACAAATTTATTGTATCGAGTCTACCTGATTTTATAAGTCAATTTGGTTGTAGATACATGGAGTGGAACTACTTCGCATGGAAAAGGCGCTGTTGATGGAGTGGGAGCAGTGTTAAAACGAAAAATTTGGCAAATTACCAAATCTAAAAATATAGTTTTACCTAATGCTTTTTCGTTTTTCGAATGTGCACGGCATAATGTTTATGGTATAGATATTTATTACATCTCGTCTGACCAAATGGAAGAGTTTTTCCTTCAATTGGTTAATAAATGGAAGGATGTGAAAAAATTACTGGTATCCAAAAACTGCACTTATTTTCATGTGATGATGATCAAATAAAAGCAGCCCGGACTGCATATTCGCTCAAGAAATTAATTAAATTTATATTGTTACTATCTATTTTATACTATTATGAATAAATTTGTTTCAAAATTACTAATCATTAGAGCGACTCAAAAAAAAAAGTGATTTTGTTAGCCCTCTGAAAATAAAGGTTTATATGTTTTATGATGATTCCCAAAATATTTTGGTTCTAGCGTTGACCATCCGTGAGCTGGACCATTTTTAAAAAAGGTATTTTTTCAGTTTTCGAATTTTTTTGTATTTGCTCCAAGACGACATAAATAAAATTTGGTATCATCGAAAAGAGTTTTTGAGGCAGCATCCAATGTTATATAAAACTTGACCACTTCCGACCTTCTAATTGAGATATTTAACTAAATACATATTTTCGTTTCAGGTTTTCATACAAATTCTGCGTATGTGGAAGTAATTCTGCTTTTCAAATTGAATCTGTTTTAAAATAATGTTAATTAATTTTTTTTTTGTATTTATTCACATAAAATGCGAAAATCGCGATATATTTTATCTTTTTTTCATATATAGGCAATATGGGTATAACATTTTTTCATTTTTCAATTTATTAAAATGTGAAAAATACAATAAAAAATATAAAATTAATAAAAAAAATACGTAGAATTTGTATGAAAACCTGAAACGAAAATATGTATTTAGTTAAATATCTCAATAAGTAGGTCGGAAGTGGTCAAGTTTTATATACCATTGGATGCTGCCTCAAAAACTCTTTTCGATGATACCAAATTTTATTTATGTCGTCTTGGAGCAAATACAAAAAAATTCGAAAAACTGAAAAAAGACCTTTTTTAAAAATGGTCCAGCTCACGGATGGTCAACGCTAGAACCAAAATATTTTGGGAATCATCATAAAACATATCAACCTTTATTTTCAGAGGGGTAACTAAAACACTTTTTTCGGCTCCATACAACTTGAGTCGGTCTACTAATCGTTATTCAGTTAAATTATAATGGAAAAAATGTCACGTTCGAAATGTCACGTATCGACACAGACTATGGCTTAAAAAAAAAATACAGAAGATTTTGGAATCAAACCAAAAACATTTTAAAGTTACATTGTTACGTAAAATTTTGAAAGTAGTTTGACTAATAAATTGTGCCAGGTTTCGCTGAAACGCTTCTTTTTATACATTGCCACAAAAACTACTTATATTTTTTTCACGTTCGAACCGCTACTTTTTTTTGCTATTATCTTTGACCTAGAACAGCGCCTGCTATCAACTTTCACATAGAAAATAGTGCTTCCTAAGGTTTATAATTTAAGGTTAAAAAAGAACCTAAAAATATTTGTTGTTGGAAATTTTATTGCATTTTTAATGCGTATGACCATCACGTTCGACACTTTGGAAATGCCCATATAATTTTAATAACTCGAGAACCACTCAACCGATTTCCAAACGAGTACATGCGTTAGAAAGGTTTACTTTCGCTGATGGCTTATAAAGAACACATACGAATATGCGTTATACGCGCACTTTTATGATGGTTGGTTTTCTTAATATAAAATGTATTTTTTTCCTTATGAGAATTACATTTTGTCGGTATAAGGCTCTGCTTGCTCGCGTCATTTGACTTATTTTATTTCTGTGTGTTTATTGATTGTCATTTAAGTTTACAGTGCGAGCATTGACATTTTTTAATTATTGATTTGTAATCCTTCAGTTAAAATTTTAATCTTAATAACGTTCAAAGCAAAATTAATATCTGTTTTCATTTATACGAAAATTCAAACCATTTTGTTGAATATTAATTAAAGATTCAGGGTCAGGTGTACCATAAAATTTGTGCGTTATTGCCATTGGACAATCAAGACTAGAAAATGTAATTTTTAATACAAAGACCTTAACGTATGTTATTGTATTGTCCAGCAACGCGGGCAGGGTTAATCTAGTAATTATATAAATTTTTTTTAAATTAGTGCAACAGCTGTTCAGGATGAATATTTTTATTCAAGATATTTAATAAAATTAAAATAAAACGCAGTATTGTTATTGATTTGTTTAGAAAATTCTAAATCGGGCTTATTAAGGTTATGTATTCTATGCAAATAAAAGATTATTTCATAATTTTTTCCGACGTTTCGTTGGAGATTCCCAACATCATTAGGGATATCTTATTAGATATATAATCTTTCGTCAATAGTTTTGCATTTTGAATATTTAACACACATTTCGTTTTACATAAACACAACATAAAACATAAATTTAATTAAACAAAACAAATGCAAAAATATAAATAAAAATAAAAAATATCACAGTATAATTAAATTGTATTAAACTAAGTATCACAGAAGCAGAACTAAACTCGTATTACTTCTTTTTAAGAATGTGTGTGAATCGCTCGGTTTAAAAACGATAAAAATTTATCAATTTCGAGCGATTTTTAAATCTATTTCTGAATTATATTATAAACTCTTAAGTTTTTGTTCTAAACATAGTTTTAATAATACATATAATAAACAATTTAAAAGAATATATGCAGGAAAACGGAGGAAAATGTATTGAAATTCTTTAAAGCGAATTTTTTTATATTTTTTTTTTAACAAATTTAATGTGATAATTATTTCTTTTTAAAATTTTTTTATAAAATATATATCATTTTTAAAAATATTTCAACTTTGACGTTTTTAAATTTTTGCCGATATTTTTCGTTAATATATCTTAAAGAAAATATATGTAAACTTAAAAACGAGAATAAAAAATTCGTTAAAGTAACCGAGATTTCTCGCTACTTAACGATATCGGTAGTAAAATTCAAAAAGTTACAGATTTGAGGTACTGGTATTTAAATAATATTATTTAAAACCGAAATTTCAACTTCAGCGATACAAGAATTTTTTATTTGCTTTCTTAAAATTTGAATAGAAATATTTTTTATTTCTTTATATATTTTAAAATAGAGATTTATTTTGTTTAATTTTGCAATTTCATATATTTTACTTAAAAAATTTTAAATAAAACTATTAAAAAAAATTTGTTTGATTATATGATACAATTTTCTTTTTTTTAATGAACAAGCCATCTATAACTTTCAAACAAATAACAAAGTTACCACAACAGCTGTTTTCGCAGTTGACACAAGTAAGAACAACCGCGTCACTGTGCTGCGGCTATTATTGCACCCATTTCGCTTTGTACGAACTAGCGGCAATTAAATTTGTATAAAACAGGGCAATCGTGTGAGTTCAGAATATTTTATTGGGTCAATTTCATTATTGTGCGTCAATAAAGCACGATCAAAATTGTGTCACATTGTGGTACATTTGGGGCAATCGTGTGATCCCAGCTTAAGACACCATAAAGTAAATACGTATATTCTAGGTTCTTGAGTAATTCTTACTCCATTTGGTAATATAAGTCTGTTAAAATCTCGATCACTAACAGAAATGAACCATTTTAGCTTACTATCTCCCAACCAGGGAGGAGTTGAAACGCAGTATTATTGGCTCAGAAGTAAAAGAGTTGTGAACTCCAATGTGAACCCACCTCCCTGAAAAATGTATATGGGTAATTCCATGTCAAATCGACCAAGAGTGGGACCCGACCCCCTTCGATTTGAATGAAATTTGGTGTGAAGGTTCCTTTCATCCTATAAATATTAACGAAAAAAATTTGTTTTTGCAAAAGTTACGTCATATTCAAAATGTTATAATTTCGCCGAATTAGCCGAATGTGTTGAGTTTATTTTTTCAATATCTCAAAAACTACTGCACATACGAAGATGATTTGTTAGGGCATATTTTTTTTACATATTTTACCCTTTAAAGCATCTTTTTGCATGTTTTAGTTAAAGGAGCATTTTCAGAGCATATTTTTAAGTTTAGAGTGCATATTTCCCTTTTTGAAGCATAGTTTGATACTTTTTGAAATTTTTTTTCTTATTCGTGCAAGTGAGGAGCAAAAAAATGGAATGCATTTTTGTTACCAGTACCCAAATTCTGTAACTTTTTTTTATTTAGCAACCGAGAAATCTCAGTTTTTTTAACGAATTTTTTATTCTCTATTTTAAAATCAATAAAAAAAATATAAAATAAGTTTGTTTATAGAAACTTTTTTTAATAATACATTGATTAAATAATATTGAAAATGCGACCAGGCATCAGCAACCAGATTTAATATCAGTGCAGCAGTGATGCACAGTTTTTATGCATTTACAAACGTACCCTAAATATAAGTTTGTCATTCCGTGTCATCTCAGACCCTTTTATTTATCTCAGACCCTTTTAAAATATATATTTTATGGATCCTTATGTGCATCGAAGTTGACTAAACTATATCTGAAAGTTGGTCTGTCCGTATGTCTGTTGTTATATATTTATATCACATATATTGAAATTCAGCCATATCGGTACACAAATGGCTGAACCACCACATATTCTCATTTTATCCCTTGTTCCGTTTTTTCCTCCTTTTTCACATGTTGAAATTTCTTAGCATTTTTTTTACACATAAAATACACATACATGATTTGCCGCTTTAATAGAGAAATGTGTATCTAACGAACAACCGTACTCAATAGATTTTATTTTAATGCTTTTTTTGTAAATGTGCATTAGTGGCTGGTTGGTCTAGAGTGCTACATTAGACATGCTTTCTACTAGTTATAATTTTGAATATATATATTAATATACGTATAAAATATTAATATAGCTTTTCTGTTCTTATCGCACAATGGTAAAGGGCTTATAAGATTCGGTATTGTTTATTACTATGAACCTTTCTACTGTGACTTTGGCACTTTTTATTTGTTTCATAATTATGAAAAAAATAATTTTTTATGCAATTGAATAAACTGGTATTGGAAGTTTGAATATTTTTACAAAATCTGCGGGTAGAGTTTAAAATCGAGAAAAAAAAGTTCAAAAATAGATGTGAATTTTTGTTTTTTTTTTTTTTGTTATAATAAACTAAGATCTTATTTTAAATTCACCATTCTCGGCCATTGCCTGTAGTAGGGTTCATGTCTATATCGATAAAAAAAATTCCTTAAAAGACATTTTCGATTCCAGTTCTTATTAAATATGTAAAAAAATTTTACATTTTTTAAAATATATTTGGAAAATATTAAAAAGAAATATAATCCATTTTTCAATATTAAGCAATTTTTCAATCTCATTTCTAATTTGATTATTCTTCACGACTAGACGGATTACGATATTGAAAAAATTTTTTTTGCGTATGATTTCTGAACGTATTGAATGAACCTTTATTACCGAATATATTTGCGAAAATTAAAATAAAGCCAAGGTAAAAAACGGCAAAGAAAATTTAACTGAAATATTTTTAAAACTATAAGTGAAATACACTGGAAATTCAACAAGCTAACTACAAGGTTCCATTCATTTAAATCTGCCAATATTTGCACAAGTTGCAAACTTTACAATGCTAACTTTAGCCGAGGTGGTCGAATTTAACACCCTGTAGGTCACCTTGTGCCCTAACAGGGTTCTCACGAACTCTATTTTCTTAAAGCCTATTTCCTCCCCAACGGCTGATGCAGACATCATTTTGCAATCCGACCAGTAGCTTAGGAGATTCAGATTTATTACGACTTTTTTGCAATTGACCCCACCGTGTGCCACTTGAAGCACAGTGTGATAGGTAAACATGGCCAACAAAAGAATTATATACTTTTTAATTCGTTTCAAATCGTAACTTTTAAAGATACTGAAGTAATCAGCAACAGTCTATATTTAGTAGGCTTAACCTTAACTGAATACCGTAAAAAAATGATTTTAAGTTTTTAATATAAAAAGAAAATATGTTTTTTTTTATTTTGCCCTTATAAACCTACTTATCTAATTGTTAACATATCGTCTCAATATACATCAGCAGCTTTGTCTTTATTCCTTTTCTGATTACCTTGTGATATTATTTGTGAGAATTGGATAAGCTATGACATTATACACTCAAAATATCGAGCCATAACCGAAAAAAAGCTTAAGCGACAACATTTTCAATTTTCGTTTTTTTTGTTCAATAAATTAAATTATTGACAACACTTGCATCATCTCCTAATATCTCATGGTCACAGAAGGTAGCGTTACGATTTAATAGCAAAAACAATTTTAGTTTAAGCGCCAATTTATATACAAAATTTTTATAAAATATAATAAAAAAAACCTTCTCCAGTAAAACTTTGTTTTTGTCGCTTGAGCTTTTTTGCGGTTATGGCTCGATATTACGTAGCTAAATTCCACAGAAAATTTATTTTAAACAACTAAAAATTTATTTAAAAAACGGATTATTTACATTTCATTTAAAATAAATGAATTTTACAAAAAATTTTGAATTTTTTTTTATTTAACAGCATATTCCGTAAAGTTTAACAGTTGTTGCTTTAAAAAAATATAATTTATCCGACAAAAAATTAAACTACATAACAATATTAGTACGAAAAAACATTATATTTTTGTAGTTTGTTTTTTTTAATAAAAAACATGATGTTAAATAATAAAGTTATTCGTAAAATAACTATATTTTTATTCAATTTTAATAGTACGAAAAATTAATTTAATAACCCACAATCAGTTACTCTAATAATTTTATGAGTGTAGGTTTATTTATGGCTAAGCTTTTGAGCCAACTCCTTCAGCACTTTTTTGAGTTACATCTGTTTAGCTTTAAATGGAAACAGTGTTAATTGTATCCCTGTTTATTTAATTTCCTTTTCTTTTCCCTACATGTTTTCATTATTATATGATTCCAGATTAATTTGTTTATAGTATTTTATAGATAAAAAATTACCTGTACTTATTATGGTATTTAATAATTGTTTATTGATTAAAAGCAAAATAACCACCAGTTATTGAAGTTGTGTAATTTTTTGAAAAAAAAAAAATAATTTTTTTTAAATTTATTTTTTCTGTAAAACTACATGTGAGTGTGTATTTAAATAAAATAAAAGTAACTGTGTTAACAGACGCAAATACACTTATTCGTTATAAAAATAAAGGACAACCGACACGTATCACGTATTAATTGTCACAAATACTTCTACAAATTGGTTTCCTTTTTTATTTTTACCCTTTTTTTGGCTGATCATTATTGCGGGGGCTTAATTTTTAAAACATTGTTTTGTTTTGTTGTTGACAACTTATTGACACAAAAACGTCATGTTAAATAATACAATTACAACAACGCCAACAACATCAACTAATAATAATGCAATAACAACATCCTGTAATTCATCATTGACGTCATTGGCGGTCAAATCCTTGATGGGTTATGTAAATAACAGCAATACTATTGGCAGCAGTAGCAATATCGCTAGTACCTGTGGTATTACAGAAAATAACTTCGATAGCAGTAGCTGTAGTAGTAATAGAAATATTACAAGTGTCTGTAATACAAAAAGTGCCCTCGCCGCCGTTGCAAATAACATCAGCTACAACAAGGATTCCTGCAATAGAAACAGGCAATTATCAACGGCGGTAATTGAGAAATTCTCAAATAGTAATTGCAATATTGGCAATGCCAGCAAATCCCCTGTTGAAAGCAAGACACTGATCAACAACTACAACTCTTGTGGAAACAGCGGCAAATTCAACAGCAGCAATATTGCATTTTCAACATTAACATCAAACTCACTAACTACATCTGCCAGTAATATCATTCAACAAGGACTACATAAACAATCACTTTGTTTGCAATCGCCTTTTGCCCATTCTCCATTAAATGCTGCTGCTTATGGTCGTGGCAGCAGTTCTTTGTCACTTTCAAAATCTTCGACATCGCTTAAAGCGTATGCATCAATAAATTCCGCATATTGGTTGCCATCACCGCATGCTTCGCCATATGGCATTCCAGGTATGTCTATGCATGTGAGTACATGTGTTTGTGGCTCTTTTAATCCGAATTTAATGTTCATATATGTACATTTTTTTAAACGATCCAATTTGATATTGTTGGCTGCTGCCACTAGTCATTGCTACCATTTAAGTTGTTGCTTATAAATGGTGGCATATTTAACTAAACGGTATTCCGTTTTTTAAATGGTGCACCCGACAAAACGCACGATGTTAATTGTAAATATAACAAAAAGTATTTAGAGAATTGTCTTAATATTTTTTACTATAATAGAAGGATGACAATTACGAGTGAAACAAAATATGCGCCAAATACTCGCCACGGCTTCGGTGGCATACCCCAATCTGATGGTCCATATTTGCAATGACTCTGAGACGTAATTGAGATTCAATGTCGTTAATATACCGATTTATATCATTCTTTAGCTCTCAAATTTTTCTTGGCTTATTGACGTACACTTTTTCTTTTAAATGTCCCCAATGTAGAAGTCCAACGGTGTAAAATCATATGATCGTATTAACATTGCCACGACGTGTGATAACACGGCCATTGAATTTCTCGCGCAAAAGAATCATTGTTTCGTTGGCTGTGGCAAGTGTTGCCACCTGTGGCAACATTCTGTTGGAACTACATATCATCCATGTCCACATCCTTAATTTCTGGCAATAAGAACATCATTTACGGTTACTGCTTGGCCGGCCTCATTTTCCAAGAAGTACGGCGTTTTAATAATCACTCGTGGATTCTCATTTGCCCAAAAGCGGCAATCCTGCTTGTTAACGAATCCACTGAGGCGAAAGTTTACATCGTCGCTGTGCAAGAAATGCATTTTGATTTGAACGACCATTTTCATAAAAGGCTTTAACAATCTTAACGCGCTGCTCAATTGTGTACCTCTCCATGGTTGCATTTGTCAAACAATAGGTGCGTTTGAGTACTTTTACAGTAAAATGCAGTAAATGAGTAAACTTAGAAATTTGCTCTCACAAAAAGCTGTTATCCAAAAAAGTACGCGAACGCAAAATTTGTAAAAATTCGTAAAATAAAGGCAACAGCTGATGGAAAATAATTGAAGTGTTGAAAAATGTTTACACTTTTGACTACTTAACTCGTTTTCTTCTAGGTACTCGATTAAATACTTTTTATAACACGAATATTTTTGGAAAATACAAACAAATTATTTTATGTTATCTTTCATATTTGTTTGTTTATTATTTTATTTGAATTTGCTAATTTGTATCCGGCTTAATTTTATCAATAGTACATGAATACGTTTTTTTACTATTGATTACTTTAAAAACAAGTGCTGTTCTAAGTACCCGAATTGACACTTTTACAACTCCAAAAAATTAACATAACAAAAAACTTTTTAAAAGATGGTATTTAGCCATATAACTGCTTCACAAACAAGTTTAATTAATTAATATTTATTCAATTTTTGTTTTTATTTTAGTTTTATTTCAACTTTTCTTTTATTAGGCATTTGTTTCACAATTTGTATGCTTTTTGTTTGTTACTTTTGTTTGTTTACCTTTGAAACATATGTTTTTTTGTTTTACTAAATTTTACTGCAAAAATTTCTGCAGAAAAAATTTGTAAGTACTCAGTCAAGAACTGTCACTTTACGCTCTCAATTTGTGTTCTAATTTACTGTATTTTGTGTACGCGAACACAATTAAGTAAAAGGCAGAAAAATTCAGTAAAAAATAGTAAAAACTTTTAAGTTCTCGAACGCAGCTATTGAAACGAAGAAATGTCAAATTAATTTGGGCAAAAAATTGACGTTAAGGTGTGGCTCATTCAAATAATTAACATCGTGCATTATGATGGGATCACCCTTTACTACAGCAATATGCAACAATTCAGAGAAATAAACAGAAATTATTTTTTGAAAAAAAAGCGACTTTAAACACAAAATAATACTATTTACACAAATAGACACATTTTTCACAAAAAGACAGTTTCTAAACAAAAAGTCAGTTATTAAACCAAAATTCAGTTTTCATACACAAAGGACTTTTTTCTACAGAAAATGTAATCCAAAGCTGTAAACTCACAATTTACATGAAGCTTTACTTATGTATTTCTTAACGTAAACTTTGTTTAAGTATCAGAAAACAATTTCTTTAAAAGAGCCTTTATGCTCGCCAAGACAAAGCTGGATTTTTTACATAGGGTTTTTATTCTACAAGTACCTGATTTCTATAAATTGTAGCAAAGCTCATTTTTTTGTATGTTTACTTTTATTGCAAAAGCTCTTTCGGCAAAGCTTGGAATATTTCAGAGGTCTTTAACTTAAAATAGGGTGAATACACCCTTTTGTCTGTAGTATAATGTTTGCCTCAAAAAAATGTTGTTCGAAACCAATGGGTGAAGTCGCCTTTAAGCTTCAACCATTTTCTTCTGAATAAGTTAAACAAATTTCTGATATCTTTAGGGCATCAATATGTTTTTTATTGACTCGCTACCAATAATTTTATTTTAACTCATTTCTTTTTCCTTTTCATTTTGTTTACTCAGTTCATTTTCGAAATTTGTCTCGTTTTCTTTTGAAAAAGATAAAAATAATGTGTTGCAATTTTATTTTATCTATAAGGTCTGCCAATTTGATAGACAGTTTCATTCAAAGTGTATACACATTTTGCCTGTTGTCATGCAGCGAAAAATTTGCAGATCTTTAAAGGAATTAATTTTTGAAATTTGAAAAAGCTGTCTATTTTTTTTAATAAAATTGGCATATAATTGTGAATTCTAGTCCCCGTTATCGAATAGTTGATTGCCAGTTTAAGGATTATTGTGTATAGAAGATAACTGGTGATTTAATTCTTTTACTTTTCTGTTTTTCACGTTTTTACACGTTTTTATTGTTCACATAACGACAATGATGACGATGATATTTTTAGCTTGAGTGATAATTTCATTATGTCTCTTTTCCGTTGTCTTTATAACGGTACAATTGGTAAAGGAAAACATTTTATTTCGAAATGAGGATTTAAAGAAAATGCAACCATTAAAATATGAATTCTTAATGTTGAAATATTTTACTTTTTTCCATTATTAATTCCTGATGGGGTATTGTTTTTTAATTGAAAAATAAATTGTTTTAAAAAAGGTAAATTTCGGTTTCAATCAGGATAGTTAATTATTAAAACAAAAAAAAATCTTGCTCGCAACATTTGGCAACCATTAAGCTTCGTTCACAGTAGCAGCAAAATTTTCGATTTTTCTTCTATATTATTTCTTCCCAAAGTATTTCATATATATTCCTTTCATTTTTCGAACAAAAATGTAACAAAATTTTTATGAAATTGAAAATGATATTTATAATAATTGTATTAAGTTTTGAATGAACGTTTTAACAAAATGCTTAAAAATAATAATAAATACGTTATATTGCAAAAATTTGCAAAGGGTTTCTTTACTGAAAATTTGTGGGGCTGCGATACGAAAATTGTTGCATTATTGTGAACACCAAGGGAAAATGTTGCGGCCACTTTGAACGAAACTTTAGTGTACCAGGCTAATGGAAATTATTTTCTGAGCCAACTGGAGCAATTTCGTATATGTAACGCTTGTATTAAAATAGATGTAGCAATTTTTGAGATAGTTTAATAATATTTGGTCCATGCGGCACGAAGTCTATGAAATTGCAAAAAATCATTCTATCAAAAATCAGTCTATGAAATTGGGAAAGATCATTGGACAGTGTTGATAGAAATGGGAGTATTATATACATGAAGGTGTTTAGTTTTTTAAACAGTAGCGTAGGAAAGTCGCTCAATTTTTTTATGACCTCTTAAAGGTACTTTTTAAATAAGCATTTGTAAACACAGAAAAATAATAACAATTGACTTCAATTAAAAAATGTTTTATATTAATTAAATTTGCACCAGTAAACAAATTAATAAACAGAAAAAATTATCAGTACCAATTAAAAAATTGTTTAAAAATTATTTCAATTTAATGAATGTGATAATTGAATCAATTATTTTTTCAGTTGAAAGAAAATTAAAAATTTAATTTTAATTTTATTAACATTTTAGCTGTTTTGGAAAAAAATTTTAATTAAAATATTAATTAAATAACAAAAAATCTTAATTGATTTTTCGTTTACAATAAAATAATTTAAACTTCTAGAATTGTTGTTGGGAATTGTCAAAACCTGAGCTATATTTAATTAAATCAATTAACACATTGTTGGAAACGGAAAAATTTTTGATAATTTTTTTAATTGAAAATAATAATATTTTTTATTGAAAAAAAAAGTTCACAGTTTAAAATTTTTTAAATTTTATGTAATCAATATAATCATTTTGGTAATAGGTGCAAAATCAACAAATTGTTTGCTTGATTTTATGAATTTGGGGATTAAATACAATTTTGAATTTTTTCTGTGTAGCATCAATTAAACATTTTTTAAAATTCACAACATTTTTGGCATTATTGTTGTTGGTATAAGTAAACGTTTTATTCAATGGTCTAAATTTGTAATTAACGGGCATGTTCTGAAAATCACGTGATTTAAAATCACGTGCTTTTAAAACCACGCGTGTGATTTTTGGTGTTCTGAAAAACTTTCGTTTTTAAGTTTCTCGGTATGCTTTCGGCAGTTGAAAATCACGCCAAAAAACGGAACACAAAAATATCAAACGTGTGATTTTAAAAGCCACATGTGATTTGAAATACTTGATTTGAATAAAAGTGATTTTCAGAACAGGCCTGTAAAACTGATTTTATTTTTGATTACTGATTTAATTGAAAAAAAAATTGGATAGAATTTGTCTGTGTACGAGTACTAGCAAAATTGTTTTTTTAAAAAACATTCCTATCAACCATAGAAGCCGTACTTCCAAAATCACTTGTACTCTTCTAGATCTTGCAGAAAACATTTTCGATATAGAGTCATATATGCAAGCCAAAACACAAATTTTGCGATGTGGGTCCAAGCTATACCAAATTTTTTGTTTTGGTTAACGATAACTTTAATATGTTTACCACCAATAATAATAACATGTTGGTCTTGGAAATGAGAAAAATGTTATTGTTCTTTTTACCATACAATTTATAGCAGTTGTTGCGGCTTCTTTATGTAGATATTATTAAACCATAATATAGTTGCCGGTGATAACAATATGGTTTAATTTAACCATATGTTTAAACATTTTCGTTGAAAATAGTTTTGTTGGTTGTGACCATATTATGAAATGTATTTTTTTCTGCGTGTGCTTTTTTGTATTATTATTTACGATTAAGTTTCGGGCATTCTCTGGTAATAAAAGAGAAATTCGATATATTTCTGGAAATGGTACATGGCTCGAAGATAAGGAACCTTAGCAGATATTAGTACAATTCCTTAATTGTTTTTTTACAAAGTATGTTGGCCGCTCTACCTTTAATTGTAACATTTATTAACTTCTTTTTTTCTCCATTTCACATCTCGTTAAGTTTTAAAAAATGTATGCGATAAATAAATTTAAATCAACAATTTATTTACTATTTTAATAACAATATATTTTTAAATGTTTACATATAAGTACACATATTTTTTAAACGGTATTTTTAACAGTTAATTTTCATCCTTTTTCACATATTTAAACTTAATTAAAATTGATAAAATTATACCTGATGATGATTCTTTATCCTTTTAACAATGTCATCGTCAGTAGCAGCCTTAACGTGGAGCAAATACTCCTATTTACCAATTTTTCCCACTTAATTTTATTAAAAACATTTACAATTTACGATATCGGTTTGAAATAAAAACATTATTTTTTATTTAAAACAATCTCCTCTTATCGTTGATGACATTCAACTGATATTAACTTAATAAATATAATTGAAAATGAGAGAGAGAAAAAAGTGGAAAATATGAATATTAATGAGATACTTGCAAAATATTTGAGGAAAATTAAAAAAAAAATATGTAACACAGTTTTATTCAGCTATACCGAATCTTTAGTACCCTCTCGATCATAAATTAGAAAAATTTTATTTAGAATGCTGGACTGAAGGAAGTACTTGAAGAGATCTCAGAATTTAATTGCAATCGTAATGGACTGGGCCAAAAGTAATGCGTAACTGTGAGGGGTGTCAACATCTCAAAACGAAATTTCTTTTGGGACGTCCCATTACTAGTTGTTACGAGACTAGTTGCAAAAGAACAGAAGTAACAAAGACGATGAAATATCGACTGCCGAGCTTAACGTGACGACATTACATACAGAAACAAAAACAATAACACTGCAAAAATTGGTAAAAAATTATTTACTTGTTTGTTGTATGAACTACAACAACACTACATGAAAACCCCAAATTTTTGGTTGAATTCAGAGTTGGCAAGTTGGGTTTTCTATAAAAAATATTTTTCTTGGATGTTTTCAATGTAAAATGTAAAACAAAACGGGAAAATTTTTGTATTTTGGCAAAATACAAAAAATATAATAATTAAACAAAAGAAAGAAAAATTCCCGATTTCTATTTGATAAAATTTTTGAATAATAATTTTTAAAGTATAATGTTGACAAAAACCTACTCGTACGATTTCGCTGTCGTCCGATAATTGAGAGTTCTTCCAGTCAACAAAGGGAAATACAATATAAGTGAACCATGTGCAACAGGATTTAGAAATAATATTCTTTCTGGGGTTTTTTTTTGGTTAAAGTGTTCAGGAATAATTCAAACTAATCTGAAGCTCTTCACAGCTGGGTGGGTGCTTTGATTTATAAAGCAAAAATGTTATTAAAAATACAGAGGGAAGAGTATACAAATTGAAATTTAATTTTTGTTTTTATTCTAATACTATAAATAAAACAACTAGGTTTAAACTAGTATATAGTTGCATACAAATGAGTGACTTGGGCTCCTACGGCAACAGAACGTCAAACTAAATACTGACAAGTTAGTGCACTTTTACATTATACGGTTTTTGTCGTTGAGATTATTGTCGCTCTTATATTTCCATTGTGCTATTTTTGTTGTTCCAACTTCTTCTGTGCCGCCGAACTTAAATACAGCCCAGCGGGCAAATGAGGAATTAATTGCACAAATAACTAAATAAATAATGTATTATTTTTAAAAAAATAATAAGCATTCATTGGAATCGAGAAGGCAATATTATTTGACACAATAATTAGGCATTGATTACCACGTACATATATTCCCACATTTGCAGAACAAGGAATATGTAGTGTTTCTATTCGTGACTTTTACTCGTGTTTTTTCTTAATAATAATCCGTTATTTTTGCTGCCTTTATATCGCCTAATAATTTTTATTATAGATGATGAATTATTAAATTCATTCGCAGGCTAAGTTTAAATAATATTTTGCTATCCTAGTTCATGTTCTGTGTTAATAATAATGAATTCTGGAATCAAATATTATACAAGATATGGAATAAATTCTTGATTCCTATTGATTACATTTTCCCGCTGGGATATTTCGTCAAATGAGAGAACAATGAGGACGAATGAGCGAACAAAATTAAACGAGGAGTACACTGACTTGTATACCAGGGT
Organism: Pollenia amentaria; assembly: GCA_943735925.1. Lineage (NCBI taxonomy): Eukaryota > Metazoa > Arthropoda > Insecta > Diptera > Polleniidae > Pollenia > Pollenia amentaria. Next base: position 204,821,743 of record OX031007.1, on the reverse strand, counting down.
TGTCGAATTTTTTTTTCACCTTCATCGCCAAATAGTATACCGAAAATCGACAAAAATTAATTTTTCGAGATTTTTGGTAAACAAATTCGCCAAAAATCACCAAAGAGAGTACAAGTGTATTTTACCTTAATAAAATTTGCAATATTTAGCATTATTCTAGTAGTGTGTTTACATTTTGAACGTTTTAAAATAAATCGGGCACATTTTGACAATCGCAAAACGCTTAACATTTGCGACTTTGACTTGACATCGCATAATAGGTTTTCTGCAAATCGTAATCGCAAAAAGCTTAGCGACTTCAAATTGCAAAAGTATGCTAAAGTAAACTAGAATATTTGCAATAAACTAAAGCGCACGAGTTGCAGAACGCCGTGGAAAAAAATCTGGTGTTTTGCGATATTAAATCGTGCGATTGTCATAACAAGGCTGATTATCTTAAAACCTAGAACTTGTGAGACGACTTCTTTAAATTTTGCAATAATATTAATTTTATGAAGTATGTAAAATTAATATTGTTTGATGCAAAGAAAATTCAGTTTTTATAAGCGTGATTTTCTATGTAAAAATAAGACAGAATATAGTAAAATTGTGTATTCGATTTTTAATGTTACATAATATCACTCCGGCAAGAAATGAAGCAAAGGATAAGTGTCTTAAAAGATTTATTTAAATTGGGCAATTCCATCTCAAATCGACCAAGAGTGGGACCCGACCCCTTTCGATTTGAATGAAACTTGAAGAGATGGTTCCTTTCATCCTCTAAAGAACATATATCAACGAAAATCATATATATTATTTCTAAAGCACTTTTTTTTGTCGGTTGCAAATATCTCCCATACCACCGCATCAAATTTAATGAATGATATCTCATTTTAAAGCTTATTTCTAACACTATGGCGAAAAATAATTAGAAATTGAAAAAATTAATATATTCATTGATAAAAATTATATTTTATATAGAACTGCATGATAATACTGTTGTCATTATGATTATATGTTTTTGTTCAAGTGTGGTAATACAGGGTCGCTTAATAGTAATGCAGTTCTACATAATATAGTATGTATTAAAATCCATTCTGGCAATACCGCTATTTACTATAATGCCGTTTATTACTAAGTCAGTTATATATAATTGCGTACGTTTAAAGATATTTTTGCTTGTATTAAGGATTCGTACGGGCAAAAAGTTAACGATGATCATGTCATTACCTCTAACATTGTTTTCAAAGAAGTATTATAAAAGCATTTAAGCATATGTATGTATGTGTGTAAATATGTATGATATATATTATGATTTCTAATATTTTTATACTTTTAATAAAATGTATTGAAGTTACTAAAATTTCTATTAATTATTTTTATTTTATGTTACAAAAATGACAACTAACGGTGCGAAATATTCGCACGGGTCATCTAGTAAATACTTATTACTCAAAATTAAAATATGAAAATTTTATTTTAAGATGATTTTTTTACAGGTTGCGAAAGAAAAAAAAATCATATCTTAAAAAAAACACCTCCTTCAAAGTTTCATATACTACCTCAAACAGTTTGAGGTAGTATATAAAAAAAATCAACTAGATAAAAAATTAGGTGTTTGACTTAGTCCATTTTTAAAATTTAATATTTTGCAGATATTACATTTTTCAAAAAAAAAAAAAATAATTTAGTTAGTATATTGTTTGTAGTTAATATATTGTATTCTCTTTAAAATGACATACAAATCATTTTCGTATGTGCAGTAGTTTTTGAGATATTGAAAAATAAACTCAACACATTCGGCCAATTCGGCGAAATTATGACATTTTGAATATGCCATAACTTCGGCAAAAAAAATTTAAACATTTTTTTTCTTTGATATATATTCCTTAGAGGATGAAAGGAACCATCTCACAGAATAAAATAAAAATGTCACAGAAAAAAAATAAAAATTTTCTCTAATCACCAAATTTATTCCAAATTCATAATATCAAGCAAACAAATTGGTGATTTAGCAACTATTACCAAAATGATTATATTGATTACTAAAAATTTTTAAATAATGAGAATTGTCAATATTTATTTAAATAAATTAACACATTGTTTGAAATGGCAAAGTTTTTTGATCACTTTTTTAATTAAAATCAAAAATATCATTTATTGAAAATATTTTTTCAAAATTATAAAGCTTTTATTAATCAATATAATCATTTTGGTAATAGGTGCAAAATCAACAAGTTGTTTGCTTGATATTATGAATTTGAAATAAATTTGGTGATTGGAGAAATTTAATAATTTTTTCTGTGCAGCAAGGACCAAAGTCGTATAATGTAAATCGGCAATTACTTTGTCTGCAGGCGAACAATAGGATACTCACCACCGACTATAGTAATATAATACCAAAATATAATTGTTTTTTTAAATTTTTGGGAGGGTTTTTGTACCATTTAAAAACCTGAGTTCTCTCCTACTATTAATTTGGTGACTACAACTTGTCCTCGTTAAGATTTTAGACGTATTACAGTTTGAAACCAACAAATTTTTTTTTTTTTTTTTTTTTGTTGAATCTTTCGGAAATAAGTGTATTTCCGACAAACAGACTGACGGACATACATATCGAAATCAACGCAGAATTATACAAGTTCCCAGACGTATATTCTGTGCGGTATGGGAATACTTTTTCGTACTGCACATGGCATAACAAACGTAATGTATGTACCCTTATTTACTACTTTGCACAGTGGGATGCGATGATTTTAAAGTAGCGTTATGGCTGAAACTAAGATACTTGAGCCGCGGGGAAAACAATTAGATGTTAATGAAATTTTGTCAATTTGCTTATGTTATCTCTTTTTTATATTTGCGTAATTTTATTACTAATAAAATTTAGTTCTATAAAGATTCTTCTAAAACTTTCTCTTTTATGTTTAAAATAATTTTCATTCATATCTATTTAAGTTCAATGTGATATTATTACACTTAAAGTACTCTCGCTCGAGTACACTTTCAATTTTGTCAAACTCTTTAAAGTCATTTTCGTTCACGGCGAGGAGAAATTATGTAAAAAAGCCATATTCTCTAGCATTTGAAAAGTGAATATTCTATGAACTAGATTTTACAAAGTACACATAAATTTTTATCTATTACACTCACAGACATACACAAACACCCAGGTGAACCTACAGAATACTATTTGGGGGTAGCACTTCAGCGTAAATATATTCCAGTGTATACGGTTGGCGTTTTGTGCCATTTACATTTTAGAGGTAGTTTTATTGGAGGTTAGTGAATGTATCTCTCACTGTTAGTTTAATTTACATAAAATCTAGCAATTTAAACCTATACTACTCTAAACTAAACCAACACTTCTTAACACGTTAAAAGGTAAAACTACTATTGGCATTGTGACTCTTACATACATTCATTTGCTTATATATTAGCAGTTGGAGTCTACATTAATTCACCCACTTTTAAAATTTACCACAAAAATACATGGTTTGCCAAACCTACGTAACGTTTTAGGAAAGAAGAAAACAACAACAAGTATCGGCTGATGATGACGAGGCCAGGACAATGATGATGTTGTTGACGTAAATGCAGCTATTTTACACTGTTTACAAGGTGATTTTTTTTTAGAATTTTCATCTTAATAATCCAGTAAGTCATTGTTTTACATATTAAATATCTTCTATTCACCTATATAAGCTTTTTTAATGAACACCTTTGGACAACAAGCAAAGGAAAAATAAATTTTCATATGGTCCTATTTGCTGGGATCTGCAATGACACCTTTGGAGTAGCTGCTCTACCGAATGGGCATTGGCGCTGAGTATCCATAAAATGGGTCAATGCCACTTTTTTAATAGGCTGCCCTTGCCATACGGGTTTCTAGGGTGGCGCATAAGTAATGTTATAATAGCCAGCACAAAGCCAGAGCTGTGTGAACTGAGGCTTATCTTGTTGGAACCACAATTCTGGATTGTTCGGGCCTTCAAAAAATTTCAATCATTGCCCTCTCTGTGCATAGCGTTTTCCAAATTTTTATTTTAAAGTATTTTTTTGCCTGTCAACTAAAGGCTCATTTTCGATGTTTTTGTTTCCCGGAATTGAATGGGCCAATTATATTATATGAAAGGACATGCTTTTGCTTTGTGTTTTCTACTTGTAAGCCCGCTAGCATAGTCCCAATTAACCACATATATTGTACAAATAGCAATCGTAGTTTAATTATTTAATGTTTTCGTAGGTCTCTTTCATATTTCCATTATGTAAAGGGTGATTTTTTAACTGTAGTTTTTTTTTAAATCTAATAAAACACCTATATTTGCATCATTTGGAATCGATAAATTGGTCTTTGCCATTTACTTTTTAAAAATAACTTCATGTAAATGTTGCCCGCGGCTCCGGTTCAAACGGTCCATTCTTAAGGTCCAATTTTGCACCACTTTTCGGCCTGTATTCCATGAATAATACGTGTTATGCTATACTCTAAGGCTTAAATCGTGCTTGTCCACATAGACCAACGACTTCACATAACACCACAAGAAATAGTCAAGAGGCGCCAAATCACATGATCTTTGCGGCCAACTCACAGGGCCATTTCGAGAGATAAACTACTCACCAAATTCATCCTTCAATATGTCCATTGTTTCACGTTTCAGCTGTAAGGCATGTGGCACCTTCTTGTTGAAACCACATATCAACCAAGTCCAAATCAGCCAATTGGGGCAAAAAAAAGTCGCGTATCATGGCTCGATATCATTCGCCGTTGACGGTAACGTTTCTTCCACGGTTATGTTTGAAGAAAAATAGACCGATGATGCCAACAGCCCATAAACCACACTAAACTGTCGTTTTTTCGGGATGCATCGGTAACTCTTGTACGGCATGTGGCGGTTCTTCACCCCAGATGCGGCAGTTTTGGTTGTTTACGTATCCATTTAGCCAGAAATGGGCCTCGTCGCTGAACACAATTTTTCGATAAAACAGTGGATTTCCAGCGAGCGAATATTGGTAATAAATTTCAACGATTTGAAGTCGTTGCTCGTATCTGAGTTTCTCCATGATGAAATGGCAGAGTATACTGAACACTTTTCACTTTCACAGATGTAGTTTGATGCAATTACCAACCAGTGCTGCCAGCCCGAAAAACTTAATTCATAAAAAAACACCCTTTAGTTAAACTGCATTCAGACTCAGTTTGAATGAGTCAATGAAGAGTCCCCAAGATAGCTTTTTGGCGCTACGAACTAAGTCCATAATGAACTAAGACCCAAAAAGAAAAATGAGCTTAGTGCATTAAATAAGGGGATTAGTTTATTATGAGCTAAAACTCCAATTTTGAAACAAATTACCAAAAATTTTTAATAACAATCCAAACAAAAATGAACTAAAACCCAATAAATAGAATCTGTTTGCTCATTCATATTAGACGCCATTTTAAAAATGAAACAAGTGATCGCATCAAAAAAAAAATCATGTGTAAAATCTTAGCGAAGCCGGTCCAGGATATCATTGCGCCCGGCCTAAAGCCGGCTATGCACAGAAGCGAAGCCCGCGTTCGTTATACCATAGACAAAAAAAAAAGGTTGGGATTTTTAAAATCAAAACTGTATAATCACTCGGGATATTCAGGATCTTAAAACTCTGGATTTTTAAGCTCGGGATTGCACAACTACATATTAAACAAATACTAGTTCTCAAAAATTTGGTTTTGCCTTAAATGTATTTTTACGAAAGGAAACGTTCTTTCGACATCGTGATGTTTGCAGTCAGAGTCATACTTCCTTTATTTACTTAGGGCTAATTTGAATTATTTTTGGAGTGATATTTAATTAAGTAGATGGGGTCATATTGCATTATGAAAAATAACCCTAAATTGCGGGTCAATTTTAATTTTGAATCCATATTTCCTGGTGCCAAATTTCGCATCGCCAAAAAAATTTGCTTAAAAAATCAAAACTATACGTGCTATTTAAATTCTTAGATTAAGCGTGGCCATGTGTATTAATTTCACATGTGCATGGTTCTCCCATATTTAGATACCCCCCAGTGTTATTGTTAGCATATCGCTCATTGGCTCATTTGCACCATAACTCAAAAATTTCAGTTTTAGAGTAAACGACGTTTTTGCCGTAAACGAGCGATATATGGATTGTTTGTTATGAAAAGTATTTTTGTTTGATCTATTAAGTCACATACCACATTCCGCCGAAATAAGGATTTAAGAACGCGCTCACAAGCGATAAAAAACATTTACTCAGCCATTTTATGATTGTTACTGGAAACAGTGTAACTACAATGTGCCATAAAACGTACGAATAAAATTAAATGTAGGAAACGTTGGAAAATAGAGGTGCATTTTAAAACGTTGCCTTAAACGGCAAATTTGTTGTCATTGTTGGTGCCATACTTTTCATGTTTTTGTTGCTTTAATAGGGACATTAAACTATTTCCAAATGGGGCTACTAGAGTATTGTAAGTGAAAGTTTAACTAAACATTTATTGTACCAACACATGCACCAACAACTTAAATAAATATGTATGTATATAAAAATGAATATATATATATATATATATATATATATATATATATATATATATATATATATATATATATATATGTATGCACAAAGCTCATTTCGAGCACACATTTACGATGCAAAGCATATTTAGAGCACATTTGCATTCTTTGAGTACATGTCTCAAACTAATCGGATATCAAGAGCATTATTTGAGTACATGCTTAGTTTGAGCCCATTTTTTTTTATTATTGGATTTTAATTTTAAATAAATTCTCTTTATTAATTAATTCATCTCTACATATCGCACTAACTATAGACTCTTTTCAAATATACAAATTTTTTAAATTAAGTTTAAATTACAATTCAGAGTATTGCCGTACTTCAGCCATTAATTCAGTGCTTTTGCGTTTTTTTTTTCATTGTTTATGAAGATGAAGCATTATAATCAAGGTGGATACTAACAACCAGCTGTTTTCTTTTTGATTTAATTTGTCTATGCCTGTTGTTGTAATGGTTGTAATACTTAGACCACCTTTTCAGTACACATGTGCATTTCTTACAAAAAGAATAAACAAAACGTGTTACCGCTGCAAATCTTTATATATTTTCTTAGATATATAGATATGACAATGTTTACTTACTTGTTCGTTTGTATGTCTGGCTGTCTGTCTGCCCGTATGCTTGTTTGTTTGTTTGTTTGTTTGTTTGTTTGTTTGTTTGTTTGTTTGTTTGTTTGTTTGTTTGTTTGTTTGTTTGTTTGTTTGTTTGTTTGTTTGTTTGTTTGTTTGTTTGTTTGTTTGTTTGTTTGTTTGTTTGTTTGTTTGTTTGTTTGTTTGTTTGTTTGTTTGTTTGTTTGTTTGTTTGTTTGTTTGTTTGTTTGTTTGTTTGTTTGTTTGTTTGTTTGTTTGTTTGTTTGTTTGTTTGTTTGTTTGTTTGTTTGTTTGTTTGTTTGTTTGTTTGTTTGTTTGTTTGTTTGTTTGTTTGTTTGTTTGTTTGTTTGTTTGTTTGTTTGTTTGTTTGTTTGTTTGTTTGTTTGTTTGTTTGTTTGTTTGTTTGTTTGTTTGTTTGTTTGTTTGTTTGTTTGTTTGTTTGTTTGTTTGTTTGTTTGTTTGTTTGTTTGTTTGTTTGTTTGTTTGTTTGTTTGTTTGTTTGTTTGTTTGTTTGTTTGTTTGTTTGTTTGTTTGTTTGTTTGTTTGTTTGTTTGTTTGTTTGTTTGTTTGTTTGTTTGTTTGTTTGTTTGTTTGTTTGTTTGTTTGTTTGTTTGTTTGTTTGTTTGTTTGTTTGTTTGTTTGTTTGTTTGTTTGTTTGTTTGTTTGTTTGTTTGTTTGTTTGTTTGTTTGTTTGTTTGTTTGTTTGTTTGTTTGTTTGTTTGTTTGTTTGTTTGTTTGTTTGTTTGTTTGTTTGTTTGTTTGTTTGTTTGTTTGTTTGTTTGTTTGTTTGTTTGTTTGTTTGTTTGTTTGTTTGTTTGTTTGTTTGCATGTTTATTTTTTGTTTGTTTGTTTGCTTGCTTGTCTGTTTGTTTGTTTTCTATACATTTTATCACCCAAGGGGCGAGTCCTGGGCAGCTATTTCTTCAATATATTTCTAGTCTTTATTGAAAATTTTGTATGGGAGCCCCCTTAAGGAATGGAGATAGCGGGTAGGTATCTTAGAAAGATATTGTGGGGATCAAAAATTAAGTGGGGTTGGTCATAGATTTGAACCGTCTAGGAGCATCGTACGCGCTGCAGGGGCCACATTTATGAATTTCACTAAACCGCCATATTTGTATGGAAGCCTCCCTAAGGAGTGCAGATAAGGTGCAGGTATTTTTAAAGAAAATGTTGTGGATACAAAACTAATAGAGGTCGTTCATACATATTATCCCCCTAGGGCGATTCCTGGGCAGTTATGGGACTTTTTCTTCAATATTTGTAGTCTGTATTGAAAATCGGGTAGGCATGTTAGCAACAAATGATGATGATATAAAATAAATTATGGTTGGTCATGCATTTGACCTGTCTAGGAGCATAATACGCGCTGCAGGGTCCAAATTTAAGAATTTCACAAGATCGAAATATTTGTATGGAAGCCCCCTAATGGATGCAGTTAAGCGCAAGTATGTTTTGAGAAAATGTTAATGAAAAAAACTAATGGAGGTCGGATTTTTCATCAATATATGTATATGAATTATATTCTTCTCCCCTTAGTAATAAAAAAAATAATTTCTATGAAATTTTTTTTAAATTTCAACATACGCACACTTAGACAAACATTGGTTAATCAACTTCTCTACTAATAAGAACCCTAAATAAATATACTTTGTAGGGTCTAATATCAATATTGCATAAATTACAAACGGAATGACAAACTTATATGTATATACTCTTTCCACCTTAACAATGACAGCAGCAGGCCATTTTACAGCCAAAATTAGAGGCACTCGCGATTTTTTGCACATATCTCACTCATTTATGGACAAATCTGGCCGAACTTTAACAGCAAACTTTAACAGACTAAAAAATCCTAGTCCCGATCTTATCTGGGAACTTCGTAAAACCCATTTTAACCAACAGAGGGACATACGAACATCGTTAAATCAACTTAACTCCTCGTAAGAACTTTGTAGAGTCTAATATCATTATTGTAGAAATTATATCGCTGGCTTAATACAAAAATGCGTAACTTCATTTTTGGTTTGTTTAAAGTGGAAAAATAAAACTTAATAAAATCCGTAAAATTTTAGATATAAAATTAGTTTTAGTGCAATTTTACACTATATGTAGCTCCTTGAAATTTTCAAGCAAGATTCGTTTGAAATTCGTCTTCCAGAATAAACAAAAAATCTATTAAAAAATATTTGCTAAGATTTTTAAAGCCATCGATATGTATTCCCTTTCCACCTGTGGCAAAGGCTATAGAAAAAATTGGGGAAGATTACAAAATAACTTTTGAATGATTTTAAAATATATTTAATAAAATTTGTGACAAAATTATAATACATACCCTACAAGAAATGAATAACCAAAACTAAAAGAAAATTTTTTACTAACCCACTTGCAACAATTTTACATTGAATTAATGAGTTAGAGAGAGCGACATAATAAGTTAGAGAGAGACAAAATCACATGTACACAAGGTTTCGGTCACTTTTTTCATTTTACTCTTAATAATCTAATAGAAACTATAACCAATATAGCGGTTAGAACTATCGGTCATATAGCTAGTAAAATGACCAGTAGTCTTCTTGCAGGGTATTAATGTGTAAGTGTACACAATATCAAACAGAGTTACATTTTACCAGCGTTGCCATTGTGAAAAAGTTTCCCTTTTTTTTTGGCAGGTTATTTACGATGTTTTAAAGTTATAGAAGGTTTTTAAATACAATATACTGCCGAATTCATAAAAAATTACAGTGCACGACAATTTTGCATTAAAACACATTTCAAACTTATTTTATTTTTTATGAATACGGCTGATATAATTTAAATTGCTGTATATTGGATGAAAATATTAAGTGATAATTTTTTGCTATTGACCGATCTTATATTTTATCTGTCCTTTATTATTGAAACGTTGTTTAATTTTGTGTACCCTTTCATACTACACACCTTAATTAAGGGTTGCACGATCAAGTTTTGCCTTTTAAGTTTTAATAGACTCACACTTTTTTTTACCAATATACTCATACTTTTAAAAATTCAACCGAATTTGATTTTAAAATTCTTTCTTGAGTGGATCGACCTACTAGGTTTAAATTTTTAGGAACATTATTAATGGAAAGTGCAAAATATTAGAAATTTTTGCGTATTCAAAGAAAAATGTTGCGATGGGTCTGAAGTTTTTCCATATTTAAAAAAAAAGTTATTAAATTTTGTCGTTACCAAAAATTAATTTAAACAGAAATTTTGGATTAAAACACTATTGTTGAACAGCGTTTTATGTTATATTAAAGATCTGCTTATATGAATTTTATTTTATGTTTTTATTTTTAAAATAAATAGTTTCTTGTTTTTTTTTAAATAAATAGTTTCTTGTAAATAGTTTCTTGTAAACTATTTTTCTTTAAAAGAAAAATATATTTTTTTTAATTTAATTTTCTTATATCATTTTTTGTTGTTTGTTTGATTGCTTGAAACTTAAAAACGCCTAGGCTAAATTGGATACTTCCCTCTGCGTGTTTGTTTGTAATTGCTACGAAAAGGTTTAGGAAAAAAGAAAAGTCGACTAAACCGGGTTAAAAGCCCTACTTTGTGTACTTTTTGTAAATATTTTTTTTTAAACAATTTTGCTTAAAATTGAAACCTATGTTATTTATGATAAAGGCAGCAAACAAATAAGAACGTAGGATGTACAGCCGTACATTTCTTAAAACACGATCTATTTACTTACAATTCCGTCGTAAACATATCGAGTTTTCTTTTGAAGATAATCTTAAAAAATTCAAAATTTATTGAAATTTTTGTTAATTTTTTCCTTCATTTATGTGGTTTTTAAATATTCAATTTGAAAACACAAAAATAATATAATATAAATTTTAAATTTTTCTTTTTCTATACGGATGCAACCGGCGTATGAAGTAGAATTAGACGTCGTTTTTTCTTAGGGCCTAACTGTGTAGAGTGCAACGCAATGCCAAAAATTTCATTGAAAGCAAAAACAAACTCAAAAATATATTGTTGTTGTTAAATACAAAAAAAAAAGGTCTTTCTGTAGAAAGCAACAACAAAATTATAAAATATTTTTGACTTTGTTTTTGCTTTCAATGAAATTGTTCGCAATGGGGTGCGCTTTACAAAATTATGGCTTTATTTAACGGTACGGACAAAACGGGTAAAGTATGGTAAACTTGGAACTTTTTAAAAAAAAATTTTTTTTTTTCGAAACAATTTTACGGCAAACTTAAGGAAGTGTTTCAAGTTCAAGACACAATTAATGTCATTTATATAAGATTTATTAAGAGAAAAGAGCTTAAAAGGGTAAAATAGGACTGAAGATATGAAAATACATTTACTTTTATTAGAATAATTACACTATGCAACACAGAAAATACAAGCTAACAAACCCCTATTTGGGTTTTCCTAGTTTAGCTGCCGATCTGATCTTATGGCCTATTGAACATTTTGGCTAAAACTTGAAAACCCATTACAATTTTGGTTTTTATAATTGCAGCTTTAGACTAGGAGACAAAAATTGTGTAACGAAAAATTGGACGCGAAAAACTGCAGCTACTAGTGCCATAGAATTGCTAAAATATCGAAAAATTTTCATTAATATTAATTTCTTTTTTCAAAATTTTTGGCCCGCATCGGCCAAATTGTGGACAATTTAGTAAAATAATATTCAGAATAAATAATTTTTATATTATAATTCAAAATTCTTTAGAACATCATAATTTTTCTTTTTTTACCTTTTTTAGCTGTATTAACATCGAAAATTCGAAATATGTGTGAAAAATTAATATTGATTAATTTACTTTTTTGCAACATTCGATTTCATAAATTTCAAGAATTTTCGATAAAAAAATACAACTGGAAAATGTGAAAAAAATGCATTTTCCTGTAATTTTATACAAGGAATTATGAATTAGAGTAAAATGAATATTTTTTCTGAAGAGTACCGTTTGGCAGCTACGGGCCAAAAATTGTGCAAATATATAAATAAATTAACATTTTTCGATATTTTAGCAATTTTGATGCATTAGATGAATTTTTTCGGATTATTTTATTCTACTTTTTTTCTAATAGTCTAATTTTGGCTATGGGCCAAAAATGGTGAAATATATATATAAAAATTTTATATTTTAGCAATTTTAATGCACTAAATACAGTTTTTTATGGTTATTTTCTTTTAAGATTGCCCTCTCCCAGTTTATATCTAAGATTATGGCGAAGACAGGAAAACAAAATTCTAATTGGTTTCCGAGATGAAGAGTATGTAACGGGTGTATAAGAAAACCCTTGGTACATTTTTTTATTAATAATAAAATATTATAAAGAATTATTAGAGCCAAAATGCATTATAGAATAAAACGCGCTTAAAATAGTAAGAAGTAAAACTACAACGTGTTTCAGAAGGTCGTTATCAAAATCGAACTTTTGAACAGAACATTACATAATTGAACATAAGACTTTGAACAGTGAACTCGAAAGCCGATTTCATCATCTTTAGATACTTCAGCACATAAAAGAATATATTTGGGATCTTTAAGGTATGAAGTGTTGAAGGAGTAAGCAAAATTAAACAACGTTACAGTAATAAAGGACAGATAGAATCTAAGATTGCTTTGTTGCATAAAAACTTCACTTAATGTTTTCATTCATATATAAAAATCTTTATAAAAATTGTAAACATGTTATCGTCTAATAAGACTTTCAAAATGGAAAACATGACAAATGGTAACGCTGGTAAAGTGAACCTCTGTGTGTTTCTTTCTACACTGCTGCCAATTTAGCTATTTTCTCGTCAAATCCAGCGATTTTTAATAAATTTTTTGCAGGAAAAACTTTTTAAAGTATTATCGCAAAATTTTATAATATATCAATAATTTTATTTCAAAAAGGGTTATTTTTAGCGACTTATAGCTAAATTTACTTATTATTTACAAAATTTAGCTATTTTTTAATTTGTTTGAGCAATATTTTTTGGACAAATAAAATACATTGTGTCAAGCATTCTTTAAAAACGTGTTTACAAAAAGTACCAGAAGTAAGAATTATTACCGTATTTTGCCTTCATATTAATGAAAATGTATTTAAAGTTTATGCACAGCTATGTAAAGCAAATCGTATGAAAGAAAAGTACCAAAAGGTCTAATTATTACCTAGTTTTGGTCCTTCAGTGTACACGGAAAGAATTACTTACCTAATCACCAGAAAATATGGCTTAAACCAAGAAAATGTTGTGTGATTCTCGTATATGCAAAAAATCTTCATTCTAAATATATGTGTGGCTTGACCTAATCAGAAAAATATTACTTAAAGCGAATAAAAATTCAGCTGAATACAGCAAAAATATCATCTTAGTTCTATAGCTACTTTAATCCAGTTTTTGTTGCTATATTTTTACATAATAGAAACAAAAAAAACCTGCTTAATTCAAACCATCCGTTTCTAGAATCAACATATCTTATTTGTACATGCAGAAATCTTTTCTTGAATTGAAAAATTTGTAATGTTAATGCCTTAAATTTTCAATCAAAAGTTTCTCATAATACACCTTAGTAAATTGCTTTAGGAAAATATTTCTTGAAAAACTTAAGAAATTATAACCCGATTGAGGTAAATAAATTTCAAGTTTTCTAGAAAAAGTAAGAAATACTTACTAGGGAGATCGAACGGTTAGTATTCGGGCGGGTTTAACCGGTTATTTAAGTTTTGCCCAAGTCGGATATTTTAAAATGTCCATTTTTCGAATATCGAACAAACCGGTTATTTTGGTAAAAAAAAAAACTATATTATGAGCAATGTAAATACAAATCGCTTATATAAGCGTGTGTTCTTGTAATAAAAACCATTAGCAATTCAAAATACTACAAAAAAAAAATTCTGCTAAAAAAGTAATTAGCAATTTGACAGTATTCTAAAGATTATATATATTTGTATAAAGATGTCATCTCTGGTGATATTTCGAACTGATTCAAAAGACAAAGGAGGTTACTCAACGTCACGACTTATAAATCACCTGAAATTAGTCTACAAGCTTGACATAAATATACGCCAAGTAAAACTTGACTCTGTTCCAAGCAGTTCTTAAGAGACTGTAAATAATAATTTACTAAACTATGCAGCGAAAAATGATTGGGTGAAATATTAACCTGTCGTGTTGGCTAAGAGGTTTTGTTTGCAACTTTTCAAATATATGGTTGACGTCTCCTGATTCAGATAGACATGCTTAACCACCAACAATTTAAAACTCATTTATAATAAATTTGGGAGAATATCTTAAATAATAAATTTATTAAATTCCTATAATATTTTTAAAACCAAAGTTTTTCTAAATTTCTACAGCTATGTTCACACCTATTAAATCTTTGATATCCTACACGTAATCACTTGTTTTTATAAAGAATTGTTTGCTTTTGCAAATCATTTGGCTAGAGCAAACATTATTTAACAGTTTCTAAATTACATTATTTTATCATCTTAGACATAAAGCTTAGTAAATAAATAGAAATTGTTAAAAATAAAGCTTAAATTTAATAAATTTACTGGTCACGCTTTTTTTTATTTTATCTCCAAATATTTGTTAGGTCTGAACATACCTTAAAGGCCCAACCATAATGTGTTTTGTTAAGTTTTATGAAATTGTCATTTGCTTAAGCAAAGTGCGAAATTGATCGCACATTCCGTACGGAATCAAATGTTTTTTTAAATTAATTTTTGTTGTTTATAAAATACATTTGAGAGACTTTTTGTAAATTTTGGTTGGGCCTTAAGTCATATCTATGTATTTTGTTGGTTCCTAACCTTCGTGAATTGTTTTGTTTTTATTCAAATTAACTTATTATTAGAAAAACTAATTTATTCGACTGAATTTTTGTTCTCGTTGAGTAATATTTTTTTGATTAAATCAAGCCACACATATATTTAGAATGAAAAATTTTTGCTTATACGAGAATCACGCAACATTTTCTTGGTTCAACCCATATTTTCTGGTGATTAAGAAAATAATTCTTTTCGTATACACTGAAGCAGCAAAACTAGGTAATAATTAGACCTTTTGGTACTTATCGTTTATACGATTTGTTTTACATAGCTGTGCATTACTTTTAAAGCCATGTTCATTAATATGAAGGCATCCAAGCAATACGTTCATTTAAGTAGCAAAATACGGTAATAATTCTTATTTCTGGTACTTATTGCAAACACGATTTTAAAGAATGTTTGACACAATGTATTTTATTTTTTCCAAAAAATATTTTTAAATAATAAGTAAATCGCTATAAACAACCCTTATTGAAATAAAATTATAGAAATATTATAAAATTTTGCGATAAAACGCTAAAAAGTTTTTCCTGAAAAAATTTATTAAAAATCGCTGGATTTGACGAAAAAATACCTAAATTGGCAGCAGTGTAGAAAGAAACACACAGAGGTTCACTTTACCAGCGTTACCATTTGTCATGTTTTCCTTTTTTGAAAGTCTTTTTAGACGATAACATGTTTACAATTTTTATATATGAATGAAAACATTAAGTGAAGTTTTTATGCAACAAAGCAATCTTAGATTCTATCTGTCCTTTATTACTGTAACGTTGTTTACTTTTGCTTACTTCTTCAACACTTCATACCTTAAAGATCGCAAATATATTCTTTTATGTGCTGAAGTATCTAAAGATGATGAAATCGGCTTTCGAGTTCACTGTTCAAAGTCTTATGTTCAATTATGTAATGTTCTGTTCAAAAGTTCGATTTTGATAACGACCTTCTAAAACACGTTGTAGTTTTACTTCTTACTACTTTAAGCGCGTTTTATTCTATAATGAATTTTGGCTCTAAAAATTCTTTATAATATTTTATTATTAATAAAAAATGTACCAAGGGTTTTCTTATACACCCGTTACACACTCTTCATCTCGGAAACCAATTAGAATTTTGTTTTCCTGTCTTCGCCATAATCTTAGATATTAACTGGGAGAGGGAAATCTTAAAAGAAAATATCTCGGAAATCAATTATTTTCGCCACAATTGTAGCTATAGACTATTAGAAAAAAAGTAGTACAAAATAATCCGAAAAAATTCATCTTATGCATCAAAATTGCTAAAATATCGAAAATAGTTAATTTATTTATCTTTTTGCACAATTTTTGGCCCGTAGCTGCCAAACGGTTCTCTTCAGAAAAAATATTCCTTTTACTCTAATTCATAATTCCTTGTATAAAATTACAGGAAAATGCATTTTTTTCACATTTTCCAGCTGTATTTTATTATCGAAAATTATTGAAATTTATGAAATGGAATGTTGCAAAAAACGTAAATTAATCAATATTAATTTTTCACACATATTTCGAACTTTCGATGTTAATACAGCTAAAAAAAGAAAAATTATGATGTTCTAAAGAATTTTGAATTAAAATATAAAAATTATTTGTTCTGAATATTATTTTACTAAATTGTCCACAATTTGGCCGATGCGGGCCAAAAATTTTGAAAAAAGAAATTAATATTAATGAAAATTTTTCGACATTTTAGCAATTCTATGGCACTAGTAGCTGCAGTTTTTCGCGTCCAATTTTTCGTTACACAATTTTTGTCTCCTAGTCTAAAGCTGCAATTATAAAAACCAAAATTGTAATGGGTTTTCAAGTTTTAGCCAAAATGTTCAATAGGCCATAAGATCAGATCGGCAGCTAAACTAGGAAAACCCAAATAGGGGTTTGTTAGCTTGTATTTTCTGTGTTGCATAGTGTAATTATTCTAATAAAAGTAAATGTATTTTCATATCTTCAGTCCTATGATGGCTTTTTTACTAAAATAAAAAATCTATTTTACCCTTTTAAGCTCTTTTCTCTTAATAAATCTTATATAAATGACATTAATTGTGTCTTGAACTTGAAACACTTCCTTAAGTTTGCCGTAAAATTGTTTCGAAAAAAAAAAATTTTTTTTTAAAAAGTTCCAAGTTTACCATACTTTACCCGTTTTGTCCGTACCGTTAAATAAAGCCATAATTTTGTAAAGCGCACCCCATTGCGAACAATTTCATTGAAAGCAAAAACAAAGTCAAAAATATTTTATAATTTTGTTGTTGCTTTCTACAGAAAGACCTTTTTTTTGTATTTAACAACAACAATATATTTTTGAGTTTGTTTTTGCTTTCAATGAAATTTTTGGCATTGCGTTGCACTCTACACAGTTAGGCCCTAAGAAAAAACGACGTCTAATTCTACTTCATACGCCGGTTGCATCCGTATAGAAAAAGAAAAATTTAAAATTTATATTATATTATTTTTGTGTTTTCAAATTGAATATTTAAAAACCACATAAATGAAGGAAAAAATTAACAAAAATTTCAATAAATTTTGAATTTTTTAAGATTATCTTCAAAAGAAAACTCGATATGTTTACGACGGAATTGTAAGTAAATAGATCGTGTTTTAAGAAATGTACGGCTGTACATCCTACGTTCTTATTTGTTTGCTGCCTTTATCATAAATAACATAGGTTTCAATTTTAAGCAAAATTGTTTAAAAAAAAATATTTACAAAAAGTACACAAAGTAGGGCTTTTAACCCGGTTTAGTCGACTTTTCTTTTTTCCTAAACCTTTTCGTAGCAATTACAAACAAACACGCAGAGGGAAGTATCCAATTTAGCCTAGGCGTTTTTAAGTTTCAAGCAATCAAACAAACAACAAAAAATGATATAAGAAAATTAAATTAAAAAAAATATATTTTTCTTTTAAAGAAAAATAGTTTACAAGAAACTATTTACAAGAAACTATTTATTTAAAAAAAACAAGAAACTATTTATTTTAAAAATAAAAACATAAAATAAAATTCATATAAGCAGATCTTTAATATAACATAAAACGCTGTTCAACAATAGTGTTTTAATCCAAAATTTCTGTTTAAATTAATTTTTGGTAACGACAAAATTTAATAACTTTTTTTTTAAATATGGAAAAACTTCAGACCCATCGCAACATTTTTCTTTGAATACGCAAAAATTTCTAATATTTTGCACTTTCCATTAATAATGTTCCTAAAAATTTAAACCTAGTAGGTCGATCCACTCAAGAAAGAATTTTAAAATCAAATTCGGTTGAATTTTTAAAAGTATGAGTATATTGGTAAAAAAAAGTGTGAGTCTATTAAAACTTAAAAGGCAAAACTTGATCGTGCAACCCTTAATTAAGGTGTGTAGTATGAAAGGGTACACAAAATTAAACAACGTTTCAATAATAAAGGACAGATAAAATATAAGATCGGTCAATAGCAAAAAATCATCACTTAATATTTTCATCCAATATACAGCAAATTTTATTATATCAGCCGTATTCATAAAAAATAAAATAAGTTTGAAATGTGTTTTAATGCAAAATTGTTATGCACTCTAATTCACTGTAATTTTTTATGAAACATCGTAAATAAACCAGCGAAAAATAAAAAGGAAAAATTTTCACAATGGCAACGCAGGTAAGATGCAACTCTGTGTGATATTTCGTACACTAATGGCTAATAAATCAGTGAGTGTTTAAACGCTGGTTTAGTTGAACTAAACTTAAATTTATATGTAGTTTAAACTCAACAGTTGTAAATCAGTGTCCCATGTATTATATGTAGTGTAAAAAGTAACATGTGGCAGCACTACGATAAATGTAGACAAATTCATATGGTTTGTATTGGTAGTTTAAACGCCCAATTTTATGCGTTTAAACATGGTTTATATGTTTTCTGATTTATAGATTTGTTGGCTTAAACACATTTTAAACCAAAAATAGAGTTTAACTTGCTCTGATTTATTAGCCCTAACACATTCTTACATTAATATGTATCAGGGTTGAAAAATGTGGTACAGTTGTACTTTTTTTTAGTACAATTTAAACGTCAAAAGTACAGTGGTGCACCAATTACTAATTTGGTACAATTTACAAACTTTCT